>CM024242.1:54126601-54185850 GCA_013421045.1 Propylea japonica
TATTAGATTGGTGGTGGTATGTTTGATAATGGAGACGACTTCAATTGTTGTGGCGATGTTTTGCTTACTGTAGAATGATACTTTTCCAGCTGCTACACAAGTTTAAGCCAATAAACCTGCAACCCTCGAAGTATTGAAGAGGTGAATAAGATGCTGCATCATTGGATTACCACCGCAAGTTTGCGTTATTGAGAATTTAGCCAAAAAGATACGCATATGCCAGCAAAGCCATGGCGGTATTTACAAGATATTTTGTGTCGCACATAATCTCCAAATGTATTTTCTTGAGTCAATAAATACTTCAATACTTTGCTACCGAAAACCAAGCTTTTTACGACAGTGAAATCTTGTGCTCTTAATGAAAGCCCTTTACTTCAACGTGGTCCTGCATCTACCATTTCACCCTTCCACCAACCCAGATCCCCCTAAATATTAGTTTACATCTTCTTTGTCACCAGCATAATCCACTAATACCCCAAATAACCCCATAGAACCCTAAATTGAATAGAAACGTATTATTTGAAGTGTCACAACGAAACACCATATGTGCGGAGGCGTACATACATATCCATCCAAGGGTGCGTAGGAAAGTGTTGCACGACCACTGATAAGGTCGGTCCTTGTCATTTTCGTCGAGTGGCACTTGTTTTGCTGGCCCTCTAGATAGTCCGATTGTAAGGCGGGCGAGAACGGTGTAGAGTTACGTTTAAGTACTATTAAACGACGCATTTGATGGCGTTAAGGCCATATGGGATCTGAATTGAAAGTTGATTGTGTGGAAAATTCAATTTGTACGGATGCTGGACGATATCAGATCATTGAAAGGAGAGTTCGATTCGAAGGATCGAAAAAAATATACAGCAGATCTAGATATTGTGTGGCTAACGATTTTGAAAATCTTGATTTGGAATTTTTGAATGATTTAATATCCAGGATGTTTACATGAGAGAGACCACGTTTTATTGTGTTCGTATAAAGACGCGAAATGGCATTTGATATTTAGGGCGAAATAATTGTGTTCAAATCTATGAAAGTTGATTGCCCAGTATTATGGGTCTAACAGTAGGATCATTTTTTGACAACAGTTTTTGAATTTTTTACGGCTCCCTAAAACACTGAGTCATAAAACTACAAGTACCCTACATATATGAAGCACTAAGTAGATGTTACTACTCACACAAATTTCTTAGATCTCATAACTTTATTATTAGGGGTTGAAAAATAACAACCCCTATGAGTTTCTTTCGAAAATTGTTTTCGTGGGATAGTTTTCGAAAATTTAAATTTTTCTTATGGTTTCATATTCAATTCTGGAAAAAAAGACTGCTGCAAAATCTCGACACAGTCGATAGTTTTCCTCGAAAAAATAAAAACTTACAAACACTTATGATCACTGTTCATTCCATTTCATCCTATGAGTGTTCCATGGAATGAATATTCTAAGATATTGTATGTCGATTACAGGAGATAAAATGTTCTATAAATCTTTCTGAAGTTTAAATACTATTTCTGGCAGGAAATTAATCCGTAATATTTAATTTATTTCACAAATAGAATTTTTCTTTCGATAATAAGAATAATTAACAAAACCAATTTAGAGCATAACAATATTTTTCTATGGAACATACGATGAAATGGAATAAACAGCGATCATAACTGCTCGTAAGTTTTCATTTTTTCCAAAAAAGTATCGACTTTATCGAAACTTTGCAAGAAACTTTTTTCTCCTGAACTGAATAGGAAACCATAAGAGAATTTTATTTTTCAAAAATCTATCCTACGAAAACAATTTTTGAACGAAAATCATGAGGGGTTGCTATTTTCAACTAATAATAATAGTTATGAGATCCAAAAAAAATTGTGTGAGTAACATCTACTGAATGAATCATTTTATGTAAGTTTTGTGACTCAATTTTTTTGGGACTCCTAAAAAATTAAAAAATTGTCAACTCGTCATCGCCTTCCAAAGGCTGTTTTTGGACTGGAGGTCGATTTTGAAAAAAAAAATTATATGAACTACCCCTATTATTTTCATCGAGGGATCACTTCTCTAGGTCTTTATCGATTTTTTTACAGACGCCCTGTGTGTATTAATCACTTTTTTACAAATATCAACTAACACCTCCACACCAATTTTTCCACCCAATAAACTTCTTCAAATCGAACTCAATTAATGAAAAAAATTAATATTCTCGTTCGCGATAACAAACCGAGTAAAAGCCAGATCCATCGCTAGGTAATTCGATCGCGTTTTCATTAAAAGCCGGGCGTTTTCGAGTCCTTTAAAACATTCGATAATTACCAGATCTCATGACGCGATAAGAACGCGGCAATTACTCCAAATGTGAGTCGCATCGATATCGCGGCGACGATACGAGCGGAAAAAATAGGTGCGGGGTAAATGAGCTGTTAATACCCGAATAAAGTTAATGAATCGGCGTCCGGACTCAGCTCACGCTGCTGGAACCAAAGGGTTTGTTCGGAATTGTGTGGATTCCAAATTGTAGATTATGCGTTTACAAGAATGCAAGTAAATATTAACAATGAAAGCAGACAGTAATATTATTTGATTAAAATCAACCAATATTAACCTCATACCTCGGAGCTAATCATATCAACGTCCAAAGAAATTTGTTATAGTTTATAGTTTGAAAAAGAGATCTGGCGCTCATCTACGGGTATGAACAGAAACAAAACGCCATCTCTGAAGAGTTTTACGAACAACCTACTTCCAATGCATGACCCTCGAACGTAGTAGCGCGATTGTGTGATTTGTGAATTAGCAAATATTGTTCGAATTCGACGTTACATATTTTGTTAAAGCTGAAGTACACAGAATCCCAATTCTTTGCGCCATTTCATGATGTGGCAGACTATCATCATGCAAAGTAAGAACCGTTTTCAAAACAATGGCGTACAAAATTTTTAAAAAAATGTTTTGTGAACATATCTGGATTCCTGACACATGTGAAATAAATAGAGATTAAATGTACCGGGTGTCCTGAATTCGTTGTCTATTGAGGGGATCTCAGAAACCCGATGAGCTGGAACAAAAAGTAATAAAGAAAAATTTATCCTACTTCAACAAATTGTACTGAAAAAAGTGCCACTATAATGTTTTACTTTTATGTTTATAACTTCAGTAACAAAAATGTTATAAAAACTTTTAATTTGACGCCATTTTCAAATCTCTTTAATAGCTCGAAAACGATTCGACTTAGGAGGTTGTGGTTCTCACCAAATGAATTCCCTCAAAAATCGAACTAATTTTGTTCTAGCTCATCAGGATTTTGAGATCCCCTCACTAGACAAGGAATTTAGGACACATAGTACAGAAAACCAACCACGATAAAGATAAACTTCCAAAACTCGTTTAAGGAAATTTTACAGACGAAAAACGTACAAAAACACCAGATCAAGAATTTCGCACTCAACTCGACCTCCTAATCTAAACCAATTTCCCACCCTCGACCTCATCATCCACTCCATCGAAAACCACCCCTCCTCCACGTCAGGGGTGACCAGAATGTCCGGCTGGCCGGTTGTACGCCGATCATGGCCGTTTGCGGTCGTCCTTCCAACCGCAGGATCAGGCTCGCGAGATCGCTCTAAAATATACCCCGGGGCAGGCGTAGCATCAGCCTACGGATGAATGGGGGTGCACGGAGACAGGTTAATTTATGTCCCCAGTCTGTTAATTTGCTGGCCAGATATAATCTCGCATGCCGATATACAGGCTTTCCTGTTCTCGTGTTCGAGAGAGCAGTTTTGGGTGTTGGTATATGGATGAATCGAAAAAGGAGCAACAGAGTTCGTATAATACTTGTTGATTTGTTGAAATAACTGACACAATGGGTACGTTCAGCAGAAACTCAACTGTTGGCATAAAGCAAAATCAGTTGAGTTTCAACGGATGAAAATTTTCTGAACGTTTCGCTGAGTGATTTACAAATCTGACATATCATGATATATAACATTATTTTTGGATACCAGTAGAGAAACTTTTTGTGATTGTACTTGCAGATTATAAATTGGAGTATATCGGAAGAACCAAATACTCCTTAATAAACTTCAATTCACAGAACACAACAATGCAAAACTTCAACTAAAACGCTAAATATAAACAATAGGTATATGCGCATGTCTCAGCGGTCAGATGAGTTACAAAGCGCAAATTTTTACCACTGCCAGACATCGACATCTGCTGAGAACATCGATTTATCAGCGATTTTGCTGAACGCTATCACTTTCTCTCAACTTACTCAACTGTTGCCAACAGTTGAATGCTTCTGAATGTACCCATTAACCTCTCTGATAATCGGGTTTTTCTACTTGACTGTTCAACTGAAGGAATCAGTTCACTTCTACTGAATCGACCAATAGCATTAGCTGCATTACTGGTTTTTCATCAGTTTTGAAGTGACTCGCTTTCAAGATACTTCTTTCCGTTCCGTAATGACTCATCAGAGGAGTTGTAAAAAGACAACTTTTTTCATTCTATCTATATCTACTATCTAAATCTCAGAGTAATAAACATATGTTCATTACTCAGCGATCTACAACATTCATTCATTATCCGCAACACACAATACAGCGTAAGGAATAGCAGGCAAATCACTTAGCGAAGAAGGTTCGCCTCCATGAGTCGAGATTCGTTAGAATGTAACACTTGAACTTCTTGAAATGAACGTAGCGGGAACCACTCAAATTTCAAGCTAAAAATCACGCGTCGGAGGCCCGGCCCCGCGGCATTATTTTCGCTTCTAGGCGAACGAGCTTAGCGAAACTGAACGTCCGATCGGCCCGAATCAATCCCGGCGATCGTGGATGGAGGTCATCTGTTGTTTTGTTTTCCCTCTTTTCATTAACGAAGTATTAATCCTTTCAGCGTGCGGTTTGTGGTTTGTTGAGACATTTTTCGGGAAAGTTTGTATGTAAGATTTTAATATTTCAGCAAGAAAGATTGCTGACCCCATAATATCCACAACCATAGTGGATAGAGAAGAAGAAGAAGAAGAAGAAGCAAGAAAGATGGAAACGGAAACAATGTGAGACCTATAATGCAAGTAACGAACTTAAGAAAACGAAAGATCCTGTAGATTTTATTTCGAATAATGAATTCAGTAAAATGCCTACGATGATAAAATTTCATAACTCAAGTATTAAGATACCTCGACCAGCAATGCCAATTAATGATTAATCCTAATCCTACTCATAATCGTTCGTTCAGCGTATTATGGTATAATGAATGCCATTGGCTGACAGGAAGCCCAGTTCGAAATAAATTATTTTATTGGCTGCGTGGTCTCGGACCTTCACTGATTGGAATCTCATAAGCCGCCACAGGTAGCAACTAAGAAAAGGTTATAGGGTTTATTTAGACTTTGGTGCAGAAACGGTAAATGGTGTGGGGTTGATAATAATAGATCTTGGGGCACGATGCTGCAGAGTCTATTTAGCCTTATCGCCCTTACTCTACTATATCTAATATCAGCATCTTCAATATTTTTAATGAAGAATTTCCTCAAAAAACCTTCATTCCGCTACGTAATTCTACGTTTTTCAAGCGAAAAAGACCACTCTGAAAGACTAAACCATCCTTGGCCAACCTGAAACTGTAAGTCCCAGCTCCCAATTCCCAAACGGGCCGTCAATTCTACCCGCAGCGTCCTTCCGGCCGCGACACTGACGAATTCTAACCTGCAATTCTCGACCAGGAAAGCAAAAAACGTCCGCCGTCCGGATAAACGGTTCAATTAGCGGCTAACGACGGCCCCGCGCCGGGCGCCGCTCGCGCCCGCGGGCGATTTACGAGATCCGCGGGCGGGATAATGGGCGACTGGCCGTCACTTTTTCGGCCGTTTATCTGGCCGGTCGATCGGCAGCGCCGCGTTAAAACGACGCGCTCGGCCATTGAACAGGCGATTATATTGAAATAGTGTCGCCCGCAACGACGGCATATCCGCGCGTGCTGATTTACGGCCGGCCGCGAACCCGGTCGCCTCGAAAATGGCGGAATGATGCTGGGCATAATGCGGTTGTTATGTTAATGAATGCGGATGTGAAAGAGTTTGAGGGGTGGCGGTGTTTACGATAGGGATGTTTATCTACTTTGCTTTCTGGCAACATTGAAGATGAAAATTATGTTTGAGGACGTCGGTGGAATATTTTAAACAGTCATTGGTTTTATTCACGTTGGTAGAATCTGTGCCTAGTATTGTAGTTGCTATAACATATGCATGTTTGGTTGAATTTGACTAGTTTTCTATATTACAAACTTATTTCGTTTCAACAGGGTAAGTGAATCAGAACATATTCAGAAAACACACTATTGCAAAATTTTTGGTGACAGCTTCATGAGCTTTCTGGTATGGTTAGGTGAAATCTTAAGGGATTTTTTGACCTGAGTAGGTCCAGGAGTGGTTCTCCAGTCGATTTTTCTGTAATTTAAGACCCATTGCTGCACCCGCTGCCAAATTTTTGCCTTTCTCGTCCTCACAGAAAGGCTCACGTCCAGCAGGTATTCATCTTGATGTACTCTAAGCATATTGGGAATTCCTAAATAATATCGTTAAACGGTGCCCCTTAACAATAGCGGCTTATAGATTTCTTAATAGAATAAGAGGAAGGATGGTGCGGGGACACGATCGACAAAAATTCGCGGAAAACGGTCAATTTGGTGGATTTCACGAAAAAGCGTCCCGGGCGCCGGCGATAGGCTCCGGAAGGAGGGCTCATCGCGGTTCGCCAATGCTCTCGAGACAATCTCGAATAACGTCTGCATTGCCTACTGAAAATTTCAGTTCTCGAAGCCGACTACAAGTTATCGAAAATAAAGTGAGAACTTGGAGAAAATTTGAAGCCTATTGAAAGTTAATTAACCGGCCGATGGCAACTGTTGAGTCTATTTAAAAGTCGGAAATGCTCTGGGAATTTTGCAATTTCAAGACGGAAAATGAACAGATCTGAATTGAACAAGGTATGAAAAACGTTTTTTAAACGTTCCAGAATATTTTTTACTAAAGTTATCAGTTCCAGGATCTTTCAAATAACGAGGAACGATGACATCTGTCAAGTCTGTTTAAGGGACGGAAATGCTCCATGAATTTTTCAATTTTGAGACAAAAAATGAACAGATCCGAATGAAACAAGGTATGAATGTCGTTTTTGAATCGTTTAAAATTACGAGTAAGAACAAAGTACCTAGATATGCCTACGACCCACGTCAAATGCAAACATTCATTCGTTTTGAGTGGAAAACGTTTTTTAAATCGGTAAGTCTATATGAAATCGTCAATTTCAAAGTTCATCCAACGAATTCCTAACATTTCAGCCATCAAATGCACATTTTCTACCCATTTTCAACATCCAACAAAAATATCATTTTGAACCCGTGAAATTGCAAGGAAAGGGCCTAAATATTTGAATCCCCTCAAAAAATATAGACAAGTACTCCATTTCAAATAAAGGTAATGTGTTTTAATCGTTTTCAATAATTTTTTCGCTAACAAGCATCATTTCAGGTCGCAGTGATATTTGTCAATACTTTCAGACCCACCACCGAGGAGTTTAATGAAAGCAAATCGAATGTATTGATTGTTACGATTTGATTTTGTTATACCGGGCGATTTTGCAATTAAGATTCCTTAAAGGCTTCGTTGAGCTACCCGAATAATATTGATCTACTTAAAAATGTAGATCAGTAACTGAGGAGCTGTTTTGATTTCTTAGAAACTTTATAGGTTTTCACTCCCAGTCTCTGAAACATAAATAATTAAAAAATGTTTGATTAAGGTGAAGTGCTCCTGCGAAAATCTTTGCACTTATTTGTCAGGAGCAAATTGGCCTTGAAAAAAATTGTTGCCTAACAGTAAAACTGAAAAATGAAACAAATTAAAAGGATATTGTAACGTTTCGGTGGCTATATCAGACACCTTCTTCAGACAAACTCTAAAATTCTTCAGAATTGTGTATTTTCTCATTTGTAATCTGATTGACATTCTATAAAGTTTCTAAGAAATGCAGAATCCTCCCAGAATATATTTCAATCGATATCTGAGAGGTTTTGAAGTTTCACAGTTTTTTCTCATATTTGAAGTTTATAAAATTAAACTGACTTTCTGGCCTATTATATTTCAATTACCGTATGAGGCAGAATTCTGTCAAATGACATCTATCATTTTACGAAATGAAAATCAACGCGTAATCAACGCAGGTAGGTATAATATAAACAATAAAGCAGAGAATAATATCAATTGATTAAAATCAACCAATATTAAAACTAATACTTCGGAATTAATCCCGTCAACGCACAAAAAATGATGCATGATGGTAATATCAATATCAAACAGCATAAATAGATAGCTCTTTCGCCCTATTTGGGGCTCATCAGTATGGGAAGCTCTGACTGAAAGAGGTATTCTAGGTTTTTTATTTAACGAAATGTCGCTTATCTCTGAGTATAAACAAAAACAAGACGCCATCTCGGGGGAACCTTAGGAACACCTACCTCCGATGCATGAACTTTGAACGAAGTAGCGAGATGTTTATCCGTTTTTCATACAAACTGATGGTGGTAGTCCAACTCCGTGGATTTTAATCGATGAGGTGGAAACGCTCGATTAAGCGTTATAAACCAGACGTGGTGATAATAATAGGAAATGAAAATTAGATCATTGTTTATCTATCATTCTGACAGAGTGACTTCAGTGAATTATGTCAAACAAAAGCATCCGATGGAATTTAAGATATCCAAGCAATAAACCCTCACGAACACCCTCAAAAAACCATTGGAATTAACTTACCCATTTTGGTCTTGAACGGAGGGTTGCATCCACGCTCTGGTGCTGGATAAGGGTTCCTCCTTGAGGCTAGGTCCCCTAGGTTGGTGGTGGTGATGCAACCCTCCGGTGGCATGATCCTGATGGTGGTGCAGGCCAAACATGAGTCCAGGTCCGGCTGCGACTCTAGGTCCTGCTCCGGCAGAACCGGAGTAGAGCTTTCTGCCCCAGGCGGCTGCCACAGGGTCCAGTTCTGGGGCTGGCAGTGACAGTGCCGGCCAAGGGGATGCTGTTGGGTAACCTCCCGAGCCCGAGCGCTCCGAGGGGGGGAGGGACTCGTCGGACCGCGTTTTGACGGCTGAGAGAACCTGGTGAAAATGAAAAAAATGTTGAAAATATTAACTTGGAGTATAATGTATATAATGTGTTATAAATCGTAAAAATTAATTGGCACATTATCTGTAAGGTTTGATCAGTTTTCTTATGATTTTGGTATAAATTTCCTATTTGTTTTTTCAAATTAGCGCCAAAAATATATCCTTCTTTCTTTATGATGTGTTGGACTACAGAGACGATCTTCTCGACATAAAGATCAAATCAAATGTAATTGCATATTGCCTGTTATTGAATAGATGAATAATCTATTTGTCGAATATTCATGGGTTTGAAAAAGTTCAGAAATGATTTTCAATTTTTTCTTAATGAATAAGTTTCAGTAATATCAAATGAGACGTTTTCAACCCAAAGATCAGGTTTATGGTAACTACTAAAGAAAGGACATATTGGAAAAATACAATAATATTGGGCGACTTTGTTGGAGAATGATTCGATATAGATATTGTATTCAAGTTGTACCTAATACTTCGAGAACTAGTTGTTGAAGGTCGTCATTTGAAGTAAATATAAAATCCTCAAAATATTCCTTCGTAACCTCTATCTTAGTCATCCGTCAATAATTGAAAATAACTAACCGAATTACTTTTCTATAGTTCCTTTATTTTAGACACATTATGTGAAATAGAATAAAATAAATTTTATATACTGTCAAATAGTTATCTGAATTAAGAAAATAAAATGATGATAGCAATAATAAAAAAAAGTAATTATTCTCTCATGAAAAAATGATGAATCTTGGCAATAAAAATATTTCTGTACATTTTCCTGATTCATAACAAACATTTCAACAAAATGAAAATTGAAGAGATACTTTTTCGAACAGCTTATTCATTTTATATTCCATTTATTCCTTCAATTTCATTTTGTTTTACAATAGAAAATATATGAAATACCTACTTTGAAAAGCATGCGACCGAATATTTTGCAAAATTTCATAATAATTACAATTATGGATATCTATTATATATTTAATATATTTGTTGTATCGTAGAGAAAAAAAAGAAAACTAGTTTTTCCACTATTAATTCAATTGAAATTTTTCGATCTGACATAATAGGTATATCGCATTTTTTTTCGATTCAGTGTGTTCAATTCATATGATTAATTCGAATGAAAAATTCCATTTTTTCCGATTAAAATATTTATTATCTTGGTATTTTTAGTCTCATTCAATGCATTTGACACCTGAAAGGGTTAGATACAGGAATTTCAATTATTTCAAGACAGTTTAATAATGCCAAAAATTTATTTTCACATTGTTAGCGGTAAGCGAAGTTTTCAGTAATGATCTCTTTTTCAATTAATATAATAAATCTCTCATTCGAGGGTCAGAAATAAATCTCTAAATAAATAACATAGATTAAGATAAACCGATCGAATATCTCTTTCGGTGTAATCAAATATTTTCATTCTAAAATATGCTTATTTCATTATTGAATATAATTAATAATTAGAGAATCATTCAGGAACGAACTGGATAAATTCATCGAATGATCGAATGAAATACAAATGAAACAATTTATCGCTGCAGTATATTTAATTTCATTAATTATTCATTTGATTACCTAATTTATTCGTATAATTATGTCCAAATTATCGGTTAGGTTCAATAGTTATGTAAATTCATAAATTATTGAATTCGAAACTGCTGACAATTATCAGTGAGTTCGAAAAATAATTATTGAATGAACATAATAAATCATTTGCATCGATGAATACTAATTAGGTGGAAATTATTTATTCAATAATTCATTCGGATTCGCAAAATATTATTATTATGCACTAGTTCCATTATGGAAGAAAAATATTTGGAAAACGTCGAATACTTATATTCTTATGTTGGACAAAAATATTAATTGATGTTAATTCAGAAAAATTCAAATATGTATTTCAATTGCTTTTTTTCAATTTCAAATTAAAAAACGTTTCAATAATTATTTTAATGAATTAAATGGGTATTTTCAAATATTCTAAAAAAGGTGAAGTTGATGGTTGGGAAATTCTGATAATTAAATACATATTAGATGATTCCACATTTTGTCAAAGATGAAACAGATCAACTTTTTTTATGAACAAACTCCACACGGGTACCGCAATAAAGTACAATTTGGAATTGAAAAAAATTTTGAGAGACTTATTTTACTCAAAATTGGGAAGAAGAAATGAAAAATATTATTTGTGTTCAAAAAAATTAATATTATTGTAAGTCATATTATTTCCTAAAAATAACGAATTTGAATACTCTTTGTAAAATTGCTTTTATTTTCGGAGCAATGATTCTATTTCGAAATTTTTACAAAATAAATTTCAATTGAGTGGAATAGTTAACATCATAATTATTTCAGTTAAAATACTTGTTACTTACAATTGAAAAATATTTTTTTAGTCATTTGAAATTGATTTTTGAAGAGTCGTGAGAAATTGAAAATTTCAAAAAATATTTTGTCTGTGTTTGTGCACTGACAAATTTCTGGTCACTCTAACTCTCGAACAGATGGAGATAGGAATTTTGATGTGTTTAAAAATATCAATATTATTATGAATCATATTATTTCCTAAAAATAAAAAAATTTTTGTTCTTGTTTCGATACCTATGAATATACTCTTCGTAAAATTTGCTGATGTATTTTCGGAGCAATGATTCCATTTCAAAATTTTTTCAAAATAAATTCCAATTGAGTGGAATAGTTGAAATCCAGGCACGTAGCTTGGGGGTGGGCTGAGGGGCTGAAGCTCCCCCGAAATTATTAAAATATCAATAAGCATGTGTTCAGTACTAGGTACGTTGTGGCAATCATAAATTATTATTGTACTCATCAAGTTTGCCCTCCCCGAAAAAAATTCCTGGCTACAGGCCTGTTAAAATCATAATAATTTCAGTTAAAATACTTGATATTTAAAATTGAAAAATATTTTTTAGTCATTTGATAATGATTTTTGGACAGTCGTCAGAAATTCAAAATTTCAAAAAATATTTTATCTGTCTTTGTGCACCCCAAATTTCTGGTCACTGTAACTCTCGAACAGAAGGAGATAGGAATTTTGATGTTTACATTAATTCACGCTAGGCAAGGCTGTAGCGAGGGGGGGTCCGATGAGGTCCAGCCCCCCGAAATTTTCAGAAGTAGAGGATTTGAACTTTTTCCTTTGAGAATTGTCATTTTTACATTCGGTGAACCCCCCCCGAATTTTTTTCTGCCAACTACCTTCTTCAAGATTGTAGCTATACCTATGATTAGAGGATTTTCAAAAAATGAATACTTCGGCCAGAACTACTGGATCAAAATATTTATAGCCTCCGAACGGAGATGAAAATTATTATTATTTTTATTGTTATTATGAAAATTAGAAATTTTCAGGATAGGTTTGGGATCTGAATATCTCATGTGGGTTTGTTAGTTGGTCAAATCAGTTTGTTATTTTCGAATTTATTTCACTGATGGAATATTTCTATTAATTCCTCAATATTTCTGAAATTACTGATCTGGTCGATTTGAAATTCAGTACCTATATTTTTTGTAAATTAATGATCAAAAAAATTACAAGATAGCAAAAAATATTTTTATATTTTACTTAGGTAGGTATAGGTAATTTTATCCAATTAAAATTTGAAATTTACTTTTGGAGTATTCCTATATTTAGGTATGTATTATTGTCGCAACACTTGATAATTTGTTATCATTTTCAGTTTGCTTACCATATCTCTGATCAAAATTCAATTTTCAGTTATCACTCTTTACTTTCTTGAACCATAAATTTAATTTCTTTCTTGTTTCAGGACTTCTTTTTTCAATTCTACCGAATCATAAACATCACAACATGCAAAACAACAATCCTAACCTTCTATCTCCACAACTGACAAACAGCAAATCCCTCGTGTGTGACGTCTCACTAGACGTCGAGACGCCTCGTAAACCGACGCTCGCACAAAACCGCACCTTACGTCAGCGAAAACTCGACCACCGAAATCGTCTGAAATCTCCACTGCGTCCTTGCGGACTACCACGACGTCCCTGCGGAAAAGCGTCTCTGAGATATCGCGCGTCTAGAGACCACTTGTTTCGACGCTTACCGACGCTGGCGACCTACTGGTGGGACCTCGCAGACTGCCAGATAACCATCCGGCTATTCGACACCGACAGCCTCCTGGGGGGTGGAGTACGCGTCGTTCTGCGCCTTGGCGCCTCCCTGAGGTCCGCGAGACCGACGCGGGGCGTGGCCAGGCGTCGTTAACGCTCACGCCCACCGCTGAGTGACGAATGACAGTGTTCGGCGGGAATGGAGCGACCTATGGTGTTCGAGAGGCGGGGTTTAGAGAGGTTTGGACGGTGGAGGGGGTGGACGTGGTGCTGGGACTCCGGAGACCGTCGCTGGAGGTCTCTGGTGACGGCAGGTTGAAACGGTGCTCCGTTGAGAGAGGATCGTTGGGGTTTTTGGTGGAGGAGTTGCGAGTTCTGGGAATCGGACTATGGGAATTCGATTTGAGATTTCTTATTGAATTTGGTTGAATTGAAGAACTTTTATTTTTACTCTTTTATGTTACTTTCTCTCATTTTTATCAATTGATTGGTCTATTTAGATCGAAGGAATCAGTCGAAAGGTGACGAAATTTTTACACATTTGTATTATTTGTATGATGAAAATGTATGACGTTATCACTCACTCCCAGTGGGCTGAACTGAACAATTCTTGATGATACAACAAATACGAAAACTGCAGAAAAATGAATTCAGAAAAAAAAATCAAACTTTCAGAATCTTTGGGGGGGGGGGCTGTAGCCCCAAAGCCAGGGCTCACTCCTTATGATAATATGTCTATGACTAGTAATTTCGCTACCACTATTCAACGATTCAGCCAGCATTCGTCAGGAAACTGACTTCAGAAAGTAGGTAGGTGAAAAAGGTGAAGATGATTAGAAAATGATAAAAATGGATTGATGTTTTCGGACCATTCTATCGCTGAAATTTCGACAGCTCATAAAGAGCGTCAAAATCAGGTGTAAAAAAATTCAACGCTGCTTGCTCGCAAGAAAATATAATCGAGTTTTTTTATGCAAAAGCGCTACATTCCGAAAGGAGTTCCCAATTTTTCGTTCCAAGGCCCCACTTTCGAAATGAAGCCACATATACTTGCCTCAAAGAGTAAATTTGCTGATGATTACCTACATTATTGTAGCAAAACGAGTATTAGCTACACTTAGATAAAATAAAATATTCAGTTTCACTAATTCATAATATAACTTTAAAGTCAAGGTAAATATTTCGTGTCATATAATTAGGCGATAAAAATGCACTGTTGAATTCAAAATTCTGCAACGTAATGTTGTTTCAATGATAGATTTTGTTAAGTTTTTCTTAGACTTAATAGTTTGATGAGGAAAATATCTACAAATCGACTAAAATTTGCTATTCATAAGTGATAGGTCTACTCATTCAAACTTTTCATCACTGGCACTATCATCGATTTGAATTTGTTTTTTTATGAATTATTCTATTCTATTCTATACTAAATAAAAACAGAAACATTGACCCAATTGTTGATATTGGGAAAAAAAACGGAATATTTCTTGAATACCTATACTTATTGTTGTTTTATTCCATTCATTCTCTTACTCAATTTTCTTGTTCCAATTGTTTACTCACTTTGAAATTTTCAAGTTGCTATTGTTTCTTCCGGAAGTAAACATAATAACTTTCAGAAGAAATGAATTAAAAACTTGAAAATTGTCAGAATAAGTTTGACATTAGAACAGGAAAGTTGAATTCATTAATGAAATCAACAGCTCTCAGTATATTTCAATTTAAATTATTATTTACCCAAAATTAAACAATCAAACCACTGTTTCTGGCTACATTCAGAAGATCAACTTAAATTTTAAATGTCGTGTCAATTTGAATTATCCTTTTCGTAATATGGACAAACGTGCAAGATGCTTCAGATTTCACGTCAGATATAATTTTTTTTAAATTTTGAACTCGTATAAGAATTCAATTTGCAATTTGTATAAAATATAAAAAAACATTTAATCGAAACGAACCACATTCTTTTAACTCCACCAAGCCCTCCTAATTTACGACCCTCATCTAGCCCCCCTCAGAGCCCCCATCGTCCTTGGAACAATACCATCGAACCATTTAATTCCGCCCTCTTCGAAATGTCGGAAATTGGCAGTAGTTAACATAAAACGGCAATTAGACAAATTTATACGGCTCGTAAAAACGCTACTTTAATCGAGGAAAATCGCGGGAAAACTTCACCGTGGGCGTCGAGGCGTTGAGAAAGACGGAAGGGCGGCCGGAATGTAGATTAAGACTAATGAAGGAAATTGGACTTAACGCATCTTTAATTCTGCGGCGTGTAGACGAGGTTGTTAAAGTAGCACTGAGGGTGGAAAGTCGAGTGTCGTCTTGAAAAATAAGGGAGGAAGGGTTGGATTTAGATGATCTGTATGGGGTGGTGAAGAAAAACTGGGAATAATTAATATTATTGAGGAGTTTTGTGATGAATATTGAAGCGTTCGTTTCTCCTTCATTGTATCATCGGTTACATTCTTTTTAGTGTAGAAATAGTTGTTTTTCTACCAGGATGAAGAAAGTTTTACTTTTCCGCTTTGGGTCATTTAAACAACCAAATAGAGTTCATAGAAGATTCTGACAAATGAAGAAAATTGGACTTAATGCATCTTTAATTCTGCGGCGTTTAGACGAGGTTGTTAAAGCAGCACTGCAGATTAATAATAATGAAGGGAATTGAACTGAACTGAATTGAGTACGACAACATCGAACTGACCCTATGAAGTCGAAATGTAATTGACGAACTAACTGTTAGATATGTATAAATAAATATGACCTGAAATAAAGTGTTTTATTTTTATCGTAAGATAAAAATAAAAAAGATACCTACATCGTAATAATTCTGACTAGAATCTATGATGAAATATGATGAATAATCATTATTTATGTTTAATCAAGAGACAAGGAATATAGCAAATAATGGCATCAATCGAAAAAGTATCGTACAAAAAAATTTCAACTTTATTCAAAATTTTTTCTGAATACAAAATATTTACAATTCACATTTCTTCATCTTATAGGTTCCTCAACTTGCTCATTAAAGTAATGTCCCCCCTATAGGGCTGATTGCACCAAATACTTTGCAACTTTTCACTTTTCAAATGAATAACGTTGGACGAAACGCATTCATAATTGAAAAGTGTAATGTGAAAAGTCGAGTGCGCAGTGAAAATACCTTCGAAGAAATCAAATGTAGGGAGAAATGTTGTGCAAAAAAATTAATTTTTACTTTCGAAATTTGTCAGAATGAAAAGTGCGAAGTGAAAAGTTGCAAAGTATTTTGGTGCAATAGGCCTCTGCCTTACCCTTCTTTATTGATTTTGATGAGTATGAATCTGAAAAGATTAGGTATCACCTGAAAGAAAAGAATTTAATTTCGTATCATTATCGTGATTATCATAAACAGCCGTTGAAGTCAAGATACCCTTCGACCCCTCTATTTTCTGTTTTCTGAAAATATGGCTATAATACAAATTATAGTTCAATCGTTCAAATGATGAATACCAGCGATTGATTTATAAGATTTTTTCTTAAATACCTACATTTTTATTTTGCATGAAAGATAAATAATATAAATTTCTATGTTTTTTGTTCCAGTAGGGATGTAACACGAATCATATTGCCCATGACAATTGTACATAATAAAGAAGAAATTGAGCAATAAAATTGGTAATTATTGATCGATTTGTATACATTGAACAAACCTTTAATTCTGACTCTGAGGTCTACTGAAAAATGATTTATTCAGTATTCAGTATATCAAACCGTGCGATAAATAGACGAGGCAATCTTAGACCTACCACGTAAACCTTTCGATTATGTCGCCAACAAAAAAATCTTTTCGCTCACCCAAATCTTGTGAAAATAGCATTTTAAAACCTTGAACAACCCTTCACGCCTCCTCTCCCCTTCCCTTACGACCACCCTGCCTCCCGATTTTCACAGCGTTATGGCCCGAAACGAATATGGTGATGGATCGCGAGTAGCCCGGGGAATTCCCCAACCCTCAACAGGATCATGCACTCCCCGACGCTGATTATCCGACGCCTAGCGCCGTCGACGCCGCTTCTTGACGTCCCGCGTCGTTCTCGGCGTCTCTCCTAATGATATTCACCTATCTCGAGTCCGGTAAAACGGCCGGACGAACGGACGGCCGGTCGGAGTCCATTAGAGCCTGAGCGCGCGATGGCGAACGGCGATTTTGGTAAATTAATGAATGGGACGGGGAATCCCCGAGGACCGGGAAGTATAAGTGAGTTTTTCGGGAAGGGTTTGATTATTGCCAGGTGCTTTTGGGGTTGGGGGTTGGTTTATGCGGATAGGTAATCGATGAGAGTTTGGAGGAGTTGATTATTTGGTATGAGTGGTATTCACGATGTGAGTCGTTCTTTTCGCTTGTCAGAATGGTCATATCGTGCTCTTGTTTTGCATTAATCCACGCTAATTATTATTATTTGAACTGAGGTCATGTAGATCTTTTGTTTTCTACCCTACTCATTCATGGAAATCCAAGGAGGTCGTACACAGCGTTGATAAAACCGACAACGTCCTTAGGAGCCTTATCCATTATACCTCTTGGGTATCCAGCACCGTTTTCAACACAATCATAAATAATTGTGTTGAGGCCAGCCAGTATGTATTCAGCTGATTCTGCTTTCAAGACACAGAGCCTGCAAATCTCATCCAGGCTGCGTTCACAAACTTACTCCGAGCATGCTCTGCTTAGGTACTACAAAGCGTTCAGAAACTCACTTTAGCCTGTAAGAGTAGGACATGTACTCTCGATCGTTCAGAAACTTTCTCGGAGTAAGCTCCATCTACCCTGCTTTTTTGCAGAGTATTCGGTATTCTGACAGTTATTTGAATTTAAAGCGTTATGCATTCCTTGCATTTTTCATCGTTTTTTAACCGTTTCGAGTTAATATCTCCATTTTCTTACGATAAACTGAAAATTCAGAATTTTTATGGATTGGCAGAAATATCCGTAAATACTAAAAATTTAATAAAGGTATACATTATATCGATAATTCCATAACTCTTGAAACTGTAAAGTGAAAATGTTGTTCGAATTCGAAAATTAATTCATTGTTTTTATCCATTTTGGGTGAATATTTCGTATTTCACACGATAACCAAGAGTTTTGAGATAATCTCAACTAACTGAATCATATCTAAATTCTTTGATATTTAAAAATCAGATTATTACATCCAAGGGCGGATATAGCTTTTTTTCATGGGGGGGGGTAGTAATGATTCAAGATCGATAAATCAGGTTCAAAACTTGAAAAAAATGTAATCAACATATTTAGGAGGAATAATATAATAAGAAAAATAGTAGTAAAGTAATATTAGTAAAAAACAAACAAATGAAAATATGTGCACCACGTTGCGTAACTTTTCTTTTGGTTTTCGATATTCATGGGGGGGGGGTAATTACCCCCATTAAACCCCCCCCGTAAATCCGCCCTTGATTACATCTGTTGAAATTCTGTCGATGTACCCAGTTAGGGATTATTAGAAACGATTAAAAAACACTTGAAGGTGTAGGTACCAGGTTGTCATCCTTGAACCGACGTTAGAAAATTTCTAGTATAACTGTCTATATAAATACAATAATGCTTTAGTTTTTGAACAAATGTTTATGAATTTTTCACTGGAAGTTGTTCATTCGAGGTTAAAATCGTTAAAATCGCCAATCGGCAGTAGGTACTTACTCTAACTTTTGAATGGAAGAAGCTAGTGTTTGAAAGTTTCAAGATTCGAATTAGTTTCTATGAAATTAGACATTTTGTTGATGACTTGAAAAGTTTTATCAGGTTTATTTGTTCATGTTAATTGACTACTCACACCCTACATACAGTGCAGTCGACATGAAATATATTCATTAAAAATTCTTTCCAATTTAGGTATTGAGAATAATTTTTCTTTTAACAAAAATAGCTGAAATTTTTTCTGTCAATATCCATAAATCTCAATTCTTTCGATTGCTATAAATCCCCATTCGTATATTCATCTTTGATCCACCCCTACTGTATATTTTTAGAATGAAAATGTTTATAGTCCCCCGAAGGAAAGTATCAATTGTAATCATTGATACTCAAAGATGACAGTAAGGAGTATGTAAATGCATACGTTGTGATAAAACTCATAATCGTAAGTTTGAATATTCGTCTTCTGAAATGTGGGGCTATAGCCCTTAGGGTTCATTTAGGGGATGAAGGGGAATAAAATAGACCTCTGTTTCAAAACATGCGTTGCTATTTACTTAACTATCGTATGAATTTATTGGAATACTTTCGATTCTTTATTGCTGTTGATGAAATAAGATAGTACCTACGTTGATACAAACAAAAATGATGAACACATTCATAGTTTGAATCAAAGAATATGAAAAACTAGCCCAACTCGGAAATACTGATATTACTGATAAGAGAAAGCTTGTTCAACATGCTTTGAACCCAGGATTTTATGGAGTGACGGTTCCATAATATCAAATAAAAAAACTTACAAAATTGGAGAAATCAGCTGTTATGTCAATAACTGAAAACTCCATCAGTCAACCATTCGTTGTCAAAAACATCTATAGGCTCCAATAATAAGATCCAGTCTAAAAAAAATCAAATGAATATTTGACAACTGAATAAAAAAATAGATCAGTCATCGATTATTGTTTTCTGATTTCTAATTAACATAATATCATATTCAAGAATTTCACGTCAAAAAAAAAGTTTTTTTTCAATTCAATCCATTTTGGATCATCTTATCGGACTTTAATTAGAACATTTAATATCTGAAAAAAATTCTATTCATTGGGAAGTACTCATGGTTGTGATAAATGTAAAACTCAAATTCACACCCTCTTTGCCTACCCCTTTCAAACTTCAAAGTATCACTTCCCCTTAAACCCTTCTAAGTAACAGGATTACTAAACGCCAATCATTTGTCTGTTCTCTAACTTCAAAGAAACCCATAATTCCATAAATGCACTGTTTGTTTTCCGACGAAATCCTATTATAACAGTCACGCTAACGCACCACAAGCGGTTAACTGTACAAAATACCAATAAATAACTGGTTTTCAGATGTCACTGAGCTTTTTGAGAGTTACGGAAGCTCTGCGGTCAAAACTGAGATGTCTATAATGAAGAGAATGGGTTGAAATCATTGGGTTTTGTAAGGGTTTTCTGTGAAATGAAGCGAAACGGTCACAGTGGGGGTAGTTTTGGTTGTAAATCAAGTTATTGACAAGATATGAACAAGATAATAGAATGTGATAATTCGAGGAAAATAGTTGAGGTTTGTTCGTGAATGCACTGTAGATTTCTGGAGATGGTGAGTACCATTTTTTTATTTAACTTCATACATGACTTTTGGAAATTATAGTGAAAGTATACCAAAGAAACGAGATATGAGTGTGGGTACAAAAATATTGAATTGAGTGGATAGTTACAAAATCTCGGCATTGTTTTTGACTGTAATATATACTGGGAGAAACTGTTCCCTTTCTTGTCTATAAGTTGTCTGAAATCATGGACATTGAAGCTTTGAGAATGATATAGTATGCTCTATTTAACTGCGTCGTCAGTTATGGAATAATAGCATGGAATGAGAATACTCCAATGTTTTAAATTTATCAAAAAATATTCAAAGAATATTACTGAAGATAGTTTATATGAATATACATCTGTAAGTATCAATAACCCACAGAAACTATGAAAGTTACAAAAACAAGTTTATGACATCTGATAGTGTAACAAGAAACACAAGTATGCAGATACTGAAAAAAGAAAAAACTGTTAGTGAAAAGAGAAGATACATTTGTAGCAAAACTATTAAACTTTTTAACAATCTTTCAATTACCATCAAGAAGATACAAGGAAAACAGTGAAAAAAAGACTGAAAAATGGATTGTTGTTAATGTGCAATTAATAAAAAATATATAAAAAATATATATGTACATTGGAGATATTGTGAATAACATCACTGGAAAATTAAAAAAATATTGTTATTACTCAAAATATAAAAAACATAATTAATAAATTATTTATTTAGATATAAGTTAGATATAGGTAATTATGTAACCAGCCCCCCCCCCAAAGATAACTATGTTTATCTCTGTGGGATTTGCACCGATATCGATGTAATTTGTACTCGTTTTAATATAAATAGAAAATAAATAAAAAAGTAGAAAAGTGATCCTAATATTTCTTCAGAAATATCGGGGATGAAAAAATATGAATGATTGCTATTAATGCAACCTATTTTGATACAATAAGAATATCAGGCTGTCAGATATAAAAAACTAGTTAACTCATTTGGATTCGAGTAGATATGGAAATAATTCCTTAGAATTTTTTTATTCGACAATTGTAGTTGCGTTGAAACTATAATACGAATTACGAGTAATAATAATAAAATCTCTTCATTATTGAGAATATATCACAGGCGATGAAATATTTATTGTCTGAGCTTAGATCCTGAATATTGAATTATTTTGCAAGAAAGACTCTTTATTTTTTCCATATTAAATTATATTATCTGGTTGATTTACATTGATGTTGTTCTGATATTTCCAAGACCGATGTTTTTGAATGTTCGAATAAAAAAATATAAAAAATAAGCTCAATAGGGAAATACTAATAAAGCCAAGCTTGTTGAACATGCTATAAATGAAGACAATAGGATTATATGAGGTGAGGCATTCATAATATCAAGAGAAGAAAAACTGAAATGTAGAAAATTGAAATAAACAGTTGTCATGCCTATATCACTAAAATTGACAAGCATTTTCGAAAATATCAAGAGTTGCTTTTCTGAAAGTTACAAACTTTAAGTGTTTTCCTGACGACGGCTGACGAAGGCTGTCCAAAACGTTAAAATCAAAAACAATAAAGATGGAAATAGCTCAAATAATATATAAGTTAAACTGTTGTTTCATGACAGAAATGAACCCAGAATTTGGACAGCTTGCTTATCGAATTGATAGTATAGTGCTCAATTCGACGTTATGAAATGTTTTTTTTTATTTTCGATATTATTTTAATAAAATGTTTCCACTTATTGTTATTATTAGTCTTTTCTTACATCGATATTTACCTTACCTATAAATATATAAGATCTTACCACAGAGAAGTCACCAGGCCATGTTTTAACTCATTTTCAAGCTAAGGAATAGGTACAAACAAAATCTTTGAAGCTTAATTTGAAATGAAGGACTGTATAAGTAAAACTTAATGATGAAATTTGAACACAAAGGGCCGAGTTTGGTTGACCAAAAGTTTGTATGTTATATCAAATTTTCATCCCCATTACACAATCGATTACTTCACAAGAGAATTGAATAAGGACTAGATAATATACTCATTACTATCAGTGCATTTCCTGAAAGTTTAAAGAAATCATTCACAGAAAAATAGGGACAATCAACTTCCTGCAGAACACCGGTAAGGAAGAAAAAACAAGCTCCAAATCATTATCAACACTCTCCTAACATCTATCTACAGTATCTACATCGTCCAAGTCCATGAATTTCGATATCCAGATAAGGAAAGCAGCATCCGAAGAATTGCTTTAGCCCGATGTCAGGCATAACGAGCAACCATTATCTTTTGAATTGGCAATAAAGAGGCAGCAAGAAATGACATTATGCCAAAAGTCGATACATGTTATTATAATCAAAATGGCTGATAGTGAGGCAATAACAGTTTACGGCCTTTATGTTCCTCTTCTTCATAATTTGGGATAGGTGAGGTTATCACTTTGAACCCGGATGTCTGAACAAGAGTAGTTATCAAATATCAGTGCTGGAATTGCCATGATTTTGTCGACAATGTTTTGAGATTTCTTCATTTTAGCTGGCTTATGAACGTATTCTATTGAAGGTGATGTTTATAAAGACTTATCTATTCCAGATTTCTCCTTTTTGTTCGTCTTTTTATGATTTCATTTCAGTGTTTATAAGGGTGACAAATTCAGTTCACTACAAAAGAAATGGGGTGTTTGCAAAGATGAAAAGATCTTGTGCTTTTTAGGACTGAATGTGAAAGGAGATGATCATTTAATATTCACTGGCAAATGATACAGTTGATGAGATCAGAATCAATCACTATCTCACTTCAAAATCCAAAGGATTGAAGATTGCTAAGAAGATGACGATAGGTACCTAGTTTAGGTACCTACCCAACAAAACATTAAGGAAAATGAAAAAACTACTGCTCTTGCAAAAAGAGCAAACACTCCATTCGTGCATTCATTCTGGGTATCATCCAAACTGATTATGGAGAAGAGAAAAAGTGAGAGAACAAAAGAAAAAAAGGGAGAGCAATTGTATCGTAAAAAGAAAATGCTCAACAAGCTCGATTTTTGTGACAAAACGAGTTAAGGTTGCTTACCTGGATTCTCACCAGTAACTTGAGATATCTCACCTGCACAAGATCAGTAAGGAAAACTCAATATCTGTAGGTAAATAAAGCCATGTCTCAAAATCATTAGTTTTTTCTAGTTACCTTTTTCAAGGTACTCAATCTGTGTTAAACTGTAGGTACTTTATGCGATCAAATGATAACATTGCGAATCAAATATAGATCTAGAAAAAGTAAATGTCCCTAGATTTGTAACAGATCGACATGGAACAAACTAGGTCTGAGACCTTCAAAAGAGAAGGCTCAACAAGCTCCTATGTTGTCAAAAACCGAGTTAAGGCTACTTACTGAGCTTCTTACGGGTTACTGTTTCTTTAGATATTTCCTGCACAAGATCGGTAAAGACAACTTTGATATCTGAAGGTTATGTGGATCGGCCACAGAAGTCAGAAACCACCAAGCACATATTATGCCAAAGCAAAAGGTATATTGGCGCAAACTAGACTTACTCTACTGGGTGTCGCGACCTTGACAGCAGATGACATAAGAAAGAAGTCTCAACTTTGCGAAGGAGGTCACATTCCTGGGCAATATTTAGCTCTAGTATGTAAGACACTATGATCTCATTGGTCGTTGTACTGAAAGGTAGTTACGTAATGGGTCGATTACATTGAGATACTCTACAAGAGGCTTATGAGCGAATTAGTAGGTGATTGTGAATTCGCCCAGTGTAATCGTGTTCACAAGCCAAAGTCTGATGTAAAAAAGCTGCGACTAAAATTGAAATCTGGGCTACTTAACACGCTAAATCGTTGGTGTTTTGGCTTGTTGGCATGTAAACAAGCCCTGTGTAATCACAGTTGTTACTGAGTCTGTGAGTTCTCACATTTCGGTGGTTCCTGGTTTTTAAATTTGAAAACGTTTCGACATTTATCTTAGATCCTTGACAACGATACAAATATAAACTTCACGTGTACCATTAGATTGTTGGCTACACAGCTTTGTGTGTAATTATCACAATCTCACAACCTAATTCACTCGCTTCTAAATTCGCTCAGTAGTAGCTTGTAAAGTATCGCAATGTAATCGACTCATCACGGTGCAAATCGACCACAATCTCATACAATACTTTAGGTACTGTTGATGAATTGTTTGAGACTTTTGAGCCTAAACCCCGAGAGACCACACAAATTACTGTTGATTGTTTCTATGTGCCAAGATGATTTGATGTGATGTCTGTAACTGTTTGTATGTTCGTTTATTTTTGAGTATTTTTATTTTTGTGACGAAACCTTCAATCTCCATTGTATGAATTCAATTTTGTTCACTGTTTTTATACTATGCTGAAATATACTACACTATCCTATACCATACTATACTACACAAACGGATACATCCGTCCTTGGAAATGAGATTATCCCAAGTCGAAAACAACCCTGTCTCCTCGTGCGCAAACATAATATAACAATTTGTCGCGTTTCTCACACACCTAGTCGACCATTTCGAAACGAGAGTACAAAGGCAGACGCGTGGACTTTTAGGGTCTACACAGGCAATTTGGTCCATCTACGGAGACCATTCTTTCTCATTTCGCGGCAGTCCTCTGTGTTTGTTGTAAGGCGGCTGTGCAATTAGGCGCACAGGCGCTATTGTCGCCGCGGCAATCAAGACGGCTTTGCCGATAGAAAGTGTGACGTTAGTGGCGAGTTACGAGGGGCAATTTTTTAGGAGTAATGGAATATTCATCATATTTTTCAGTGAAGTCTCTTGTAGATTGGTTACGAGAATGGGTCAGGTCTGTAGGTTGAATGATTCATAATTTCAAAGGCTATACAGTCTTGTGAACTTCATAGATAGATTTTAACTGCATTGTTGTTCGTCTTTTTTATGAATCAATGTTGTTTTTTTTATGAAAACAAAAGAGGAAGATTAGATCCTAGCAAATGGACAAAAAGAGCCGAATCTATTCTCTCTTACTCAACGATCTAGACCTCTCACTCAGTAAATTGGGATAGAAGAAACTGAGAATCATACTGACGAGACACTGTCCTGTGAATTGATACTTGCGGAACATGAGTAAGGTTTCCCTTGATACCTGCCGTTTCTGCCGAGAAGTCACTGAGACATCTGAACACCTCCTTCATAATTATTCCCCTGTCTATAGGAAAAGGAAGGGAAACCTGGGTTCGTATTTTTTAGAATCGGAGTAAATAATGTAAGTACCAGAAAGTTGAGTACCGCACTCTGTAGAGAAGGAAAGTAGAAAGCATAGATTGATTCAGGTCTCTCTAAGTTTGATTCGGGAAGCAATGAATGGACATATATTTTTAAGACCTTGTTGCAGGAATGGTAAACAGCAGTTTCAAAGTGATACTAGGTGAACTTAGCCTTATCGCCGCTTCTTCAATAAAAATATTATAATCTATTATTTTCCTGATGAAACTGTCTCATGTTTCCATTTAGATAATCATCAGAAAAAGAGAAAATTGAAAGCACATACTCTTTGATAATTCTCCTCTTGAACATAATTTCAATCCTGACTCTCTAGGCGTTAAACTAGATTTTTCTCTGAATTTCAGAGCCCATTTGGATGATTTACGTATGCAATTGAAAACGAGGAATAATATTTTTCAAAAACTTGCCGCTACTTCACGGCAGCACTAACCTTTGTGTACTCTACTGCCGAATATTGTTGCCCTGTTTGGCTCAACCGTGCCCATATAGGTACATAAGATCGATGCATAATTAAACTTTTAATTAATTAATTAAATTAATTCAATTCTTCCACAAATTCATATCAGATACTTTCCTATATTCCAGATAATAGGGTTACACGATTAAAATCACGTAAACCAGTTTGGTCCAATTATTTTCTGACCACGATTGAAAGCGATAAAGCAATTTGGTAATCCGAGTGGAACACGTGTAATATTTCAAAACCAAGATTTAATAACTGATCCCTCCAATAAAATTCCTGGATTTGCTCTTCCAAGGAAAATTTGGACTGTTCTTAATCGTAGAAGAACAGATCATGGCCGTTGTAATAGCATGCTTTTCAAATGGCATTCAGTGCGAATCCTAGAATGCGAAAGGCAGAGGAGACAACATCTGATAAATAATTGTCCCTTAGTTAATTTCAGGATGGCTTAAGGTCATTTTTGAATTGGGTTGTTTAATTTCAAATCGATTAAATAGAGTTTCAATCATTTCATTTTTCTGTTTCTTTTTTCTGCTCCGAAGTTTTCGTTTCAGATTCAGAATTCCGAAGGCATCTTGGACAGGGTTTTCGGTTGGACTCAATAAAAAGAAATCCTTCAATATTCAAATAGTCTTTAAGTTTTATTTTGTTGGAACGACCAGACATGGTTTTTTCTACTGAGGTTTTTCTCTGAGCTCTGGTATCATAAGAAAACATATTATGGTAGGTACCCCGTTTTTGTACTAACCTCAGTTAGGGATTTTTGTTTGTGTTTTATATATTGTATTTTGTAGGATCTTGATTTTAAAAGATATATATGGATATTTTCGAAATTAGGAATTCAAAATCAGTGGACCATTCTATTATCAAACCGAAGACAGCTCATTCAGGAAAACATCCACCACCAATCTCCAAACAATCGCACCAGAGCATAAACACAACAATTCCATCGCCCCTCATGCATACCTAGACACAAACGTAACATCATCGATAAACCATCGAATCACACAATCAACCCCATTGTTCTCTATGGTCCACTCACTTCCCCCTCTCCTCGTTTCCCCCTCTATTCAATCTGCCACTTCGAAATCAACACAGCTCTTCAGCGTCACTAACAATCAGCTGTAACGACCATTTCGTACTTTTTAATGGACGATCAGATTACGAAACTGCGTCGGGACGCCGTCCCAGGCTGGCCTACGGGACGCCCCGATGGGCAATTGTCGGCTTTTTAATCGTGACGTTGTGTCAGGGCCAGGTTGATAAAGGGTGAATTGCGCAGCTCAGGTGAGAGTGGAGGAGATTGGAGCTTTGTCTTGAGGTTTTGTTGGCTGTTATTGTTGGTTTTTAGGGTTATTATAGGTGGTTATGGTGGGGTTCAGTGTTTTATGGTATTTGAGAATGAACAGTGATGATAACGATTTCAGAAGAGTTAAAAATTAGGGGTGAAATTCTTTGGTGTCTAATTGATTGTTCATACCAATCCATAGAGTGAAAGGAAATAAATATACGTAATTATTAAATGGAAACATTGAGGAGATGCTATTCATGTATAAAGATTTCGCAATTTACATCGAAAACATACGATATACAATGCATCAGACAAAGAATTCTTCTCTCCAGTTGCACATATAAATAGTCGAGATAATCAAGTTCTGTAACTGAATCAATTCCGTTGTCTTATTGCAATAATCCAGTCTTGTCTCTCTCTTATCGCAGTATGGTAGGAAACCTGCAGTACACGTATAGAATTATTTAATTGGCCAGGCTGCCCGTAATACTCGATTCAAGTATATACTGTTGCCTCCCATACTGAATGAAGTACGCTTCTCTCAACGATAAGAGAGAGATAAGACTAGAATATTGCAATAAGACAACAGAAATTCAGTGTGTTGCAGCACGTCATTCTCCCGACTTTCATCTGTGCAACTGAACGATAGAATTCTCTGTCTGATGCATTGTATATCGTATGTTTCAGATGTGAATTTCCAAACCTGTATACTCACTAAAGCAAATTGAAAGCTTCAATCCAATGAGAGAAAAATAGAAATTCCCAAGTGCTTTGTACTTTCATTTATATGTTAATGCTCACATCTTTCATGATGACTTTTGAGTGCCAGGGCTTTGTAGTGTTCAAGGAAACGAAAGAAGCCGATGAAGATACAAAACTTTATGAGGGTTTACAACTCGCGGACCTGGGCCTTTCTGTGGACTTGGAAAAGACCACTATAAGGCCGTGGTCGCAATGGAAATTGAATAACGGAATGACCATTCCTGGACAAACCTAGGCTAAAAAATTCGTGATGATTTCACCTCACCTATACCTGAAAGCTTCTGAAACTGTCACGTACTGAACTTCGGGTGATAGGTGGGACTGCTGACGGGGCTCTGTCAAGGAGATTGTCGGTTTTGTTAACGCCATTGACGACCTCTTTTTTATGAATGCTTCTTTCAAGTTTTTATGCTTTAGTTTTTTCTTATTTCTATATTATGATACTTCTAGCCTTGCTTCTTATTATTCTATAATCTTTACTGAGAAAATGTTGGACAAGCTTTGGACCAATAAATTTCTCCATGTTGAGCAAACTTTTGATGATCTGCGAAACCAACTTTTGAAGGGCGTTCAGTCTCCAATGTCAACTCTACCACATTCAGAGGGTCCTTTTTTTCATTATCAGGTTGACTTCAGTTGAATTGCTATTCTCACTTAATTTCCAATTCTTCTCATCTTTCGAAGGTTCAAATTGAAGAACACCAATAATAAGTTCAACGGGAAAAAAACTGGTGAGCCAAAGCTTGTCTAATGCCTTGAAATGAAGACCTTAGGATTAAATGGGATGCAGCTTTCATGATAGAAAGAAGAAAACTAGAAGACACAGCTTTTATGTCGAAAAAGAACAACCAAAAAAATTGATAATAAATAATGAAAATAATCTGTTGATGTAGATCATAGTCATAAATGATTAGTTTTCGAGAACTTTCTAATTTTAGGATTCTATGGAGTAAAACTACAATATATCAAGAGAAAAACTGAAACGTAGAAATTTGAAGGAAGAACAAATTATTTTTTTTAATTGACTGAATAAAAAATAGATCGAAATTTCAAAAAAATTACGAAAGCTTCTTCTCTGAAAGTAACCAGTCAGCAGTGTTTTCCTGACTACTGACTTTGGATAGAAGAAGCAAAAGTTATAGAAATAGTCTAAATATTTAAATGAATCTTCTACCATCAAGAATATCACTGTATTCTTTTCGTCTATGATACTTCAACTTGACCTGGCAATCAACTGGCAATCTTCTAATTTGTGTCTCTTATATTTGGATCCTTATTCTTTTCATTAGTTGTTATTAGTGGAAGTAGCGGGTTTCACTATAATTTGACCCCCCCCTTTAACTTTGTTACTAAAGGAGATACAAAAAAATGTTTCGTATGAAAGTTTTTCGAAATCAACTGAAGTTTTTTGATATGAGTCCAGAAACTGAAATATATACAGGTGGCCAACATATTGATGGTAACTTCATTTTTTCAAATGGAACACCCTATACATTTTTCCACATTTGGTTAGCTCTTTTTCCCCTGATTTCGAATATGTATTTTATGTTGGTCTATCTCTTTTATTCTGAGAACCACAGAGTTTCAATATTAAGACCACCTGCCAAGATCTGTAATCATTTACAAGTGGCTGAGTGCGTTTACTGAAAATGCTCATTTTTGGAGTTTTAATAACGTCAATGGGAAGATATACAGGCTGAACAACATTGAATGCAAATATTCTTTTTCGAATGAGACACCCTGTCCTGTATATTCTTCCTTTTTTTGATAGGCTATTTCTTCCTGATCTCGAATATAAATGCTTATGTGGATGTGTTTCTTCAATTTTCAGAGTTTCAAAGTTTTGAAATGATGACACCGAATAAAAAAATATGTGTAATACCTACGAAATTCTGTATATCCAAACAATCTAATTAAAAGTATTATTTTAGAATGAATACTTAACAGTTACTTAACCAATGAAAAATGATAAACTATGGTAGTATGGTAAGAATAACATCAATTAAAGAAATTGCTCAAAATTACCACCTTCATTCAATACAAATAGTTCATATAGTTGTCTCAAGTTGTTTAGACTATTTTTGATAGCATTATAATGGCTCTGATTCAAGTCAGCTTCAAATTTGTTTCTAATCATTACAATATTATCATTATTCTATGTGCGTTGACGGGATTAGTTCCGAATTATGGGTTTAATATTGGTTGATTTTATATCATTAATATTATTCTCCGCTTTCATTGATTGTCATTATTGCTGAAGTAAATTTTTCCTTCAGGAACGGCTATAAAAACTTTTCCAACGGTGTTAAATCTGGACTATTGGTGGCCATAAAATGGGTGCGCCATTACCAACCCAAATCAAATTGGCCACTTGAATATTCACGAACTTCCAAAACGCTATGACAGATGGTTATTGAAATTTGAAACTCTGTGGTGCTCAGAATAAGAAGGATAGACCAACATATGTTTACATATTCGAAATCAGGGGAAAAAGAGCTATCCAAATATGGAAAAATATACAGGGTGTTCCATTTAAAAAAATAAGTTGCCATCAATATGTTGGTCACCCTGTAATATATTTCAGTTTCTGGACTCATATCAAAAAACCCTAGTTGATTTCGTGAACTTTTAAACGAAACATTTTTTTGTATCTCTTTCAGTAACAAAGTTGAAGGGGGCGTCAAATTATAGTGAAAAACCCGGTACCTGTTCACTTCGAGATTCAACCTAAAAATAGCAATCGCTTCACTAATATTCTAGTTGTTTCTCCAACTAAAACCTTGAGTTTATTTGCTTCCACTGTTCTCTTTTTCATTTCCAACCTTCAACCTCTCCTCAAATATGTACAAGCCAGCACTCCCACCATCCGATCAACTTCTGCCAAACCCCCAGCCGCCGATACATCCGGATCTAACTGCCATGTCGAAGATTGGATATTGCGGGGTGAGAACGTTATCGGCGCTATTATGTCGCAGGCGAAAGGTAAACACTGGCCACGAAACTGCCACGTGTTTGCCAGTGCACGACCGGCCTGGGAGCTGTTTGTTGGATAGCAAACAGGTGTAAACGATGCTGGGAAAATCTGATCTAGCGGCCTAATGCTGCCCGATCGTCGTTTGTCTGTTTGCGTTTGCGACTTTGGGAGGATGAAAGTGATCGTAAATTTTCGGTTTATTGAGACAATTGGGTGTAAATCTTTATCTGATTGCATATTGGGTGATAAATGGTGTAGGAGGAATTTGTTGATTGTTTTTATGTGAGAAATATGTGCTAAATAATCGGAATTGAATTTGTTTTTCTGTTTGTCCCTAGAGATAATTTGCTTTGAATTATGGATCTACAACAGCCAAGTAATAGGGTAAAAGCCAGTGGCGATGCTAGAGGAGAGGGCAGGGGGCTCCTTAAATTTAAATGTTCCGTATAGTACGTCATTTAATTTTTATTGAAACATATAGTCCGTTCACGAAAGTTTGAGCCGTCGGTTGGCCATGGAAATTTGGCATATTCCACTGTGTATATTAAAATTTGAGTTATGTTGTTAATTTCTTGTCAGATTGATACGCAATGTTGTCAATGTTGTATAGAGTTCTCTGATAACTCGCAAGCTCGTCGGACGAGGGCCGGTACATTCGGCAACGGTGACTTTTTTTTTTTACGTTATGACAGCCAATACTGCCAACTTCAGATAAATAAACAAACGCCTACTATGCGCTCCAAACTTTTGTGAACGGACTATACTTACATCTTTTCAAACTCTTTGAAAAATAAAACGATTTTTTCATTGAAATTCTTAAAGTTCTTCGGAATGTTTGCCATTTCGTACACTCCTTCCCTACATAAATAATTCACATCGTTTTAAATTTTCATATTTCAGTGGTTCCAACACATGATTTACCTACAATTAATAATCTGTTAGCTGAAGGCTTTTTGAACATTTTAACTCTTTTTCTTATTTGTTAGGGTAATATCTTTAGGTTGGTGGTATCCACAGGAAATATTTTATAAAAAAAACTGTTTTCATTGTTCACCAGTTTCGGAGCTCAAGTATCAAGAAATAAAATACCGAGGCGATTTATGGCTAAATTGACAGATCATATTACCACAGAATTGTCAACCAGAATACAGAATATTTCGGAAATTGCTATGATAGCAATATCTTCATCTCAGCAATATGGTTATGAGCAAAAAGCATTGCACTCAATGTGCATGGTAACTTTATGAAGTTTGTCGCTCTTATTTCACTAACACCCTGTATGCAACATACCAATTACACTGGTAAAAGTACGAAAAGTAAATGTCCCCAGACCCACTTGGTGGGTCTACGTATTAAGTTTAAATATAGATAGGCATCGTGACCACTTTTCACGGATCTTGAAACATCCTGATAGAAAAAACAACAGACAGATTTACAGCGTACGTTTTACCGCCAATCTTGTAGCAGTTTTCATCACACGTCTAGAAATAGGGCAAGAAGTTCTCTTACGACTGCCAATATAAGATACAGCAAATGAGATTCGAAAGCCGGAGAAAGGGGAAGAAGAAGTAAAGTGACGGTGTCTATACGACTCTAGGGGGTAATCCAACCACTGCTCTTTTCTACCGGCCGATTGCCACGTTGGATGGCATCACCAAGACATAATTCGGGGTTAGCGGTAGACATAATTGGAAATGCTGACCCCTCTAGCTGAAATTCTGGAGCGTTTTATTGGACGTTTTTTCCTGGCCTGAAAAAAGGAGTTTTTTAAATATAAACTTAAATTGTGTATGACTTCGATAGAAAACTTTTATTGTTGTTGTCGAGTCCTCCATAAGAGCTGTTCTCACAGCAGATCTACATCTCACCTCCAGTTCTAGTGCTTCAATGGACTCCAGTAACAAAGAAAGCTTCAAGAAGGCTAAATTCGCGTTCCTCTTATGATTCTTCTGTCGAAGACATTTTGTACACTCGTTAGTTTCTGTTGAGTCAATTCTCATTTTATGCTTTCTAAGGTGACAATGTCCTGTTAGAAAGCCAATGAGAAGTTGTAACTTATTCTCATCGAAATCCAAATAAAATAGGTCCGAAGAAATTTCTTGAAATTGATGATTCGCAGAATATTGCAAAGGGATTTTCATTCAGTTTTTTTTTCAATAAGTCTTTCTTATACTTAGATGATGTTACATATACCATATATGAGGTTCTGGGCCATTAGACTTCTTGAAAGGATTAATTCCTGGAAATTCCTCAAAAGTGTGTAACGTTAAGTTTTACCTGAGGGGTATTCGAGCATGAGATTCTAAGACTAATTTTTCAGGGGAGGCTTGATTACCCCAACAACAAAATTCCTAGTCAATTTTTCAACAATATATATAAAAAGAACAAGATTCACAAATTAAAATTAAGATTTCCAATCACATTTTCTCAAATTACACAAACTTATAACATATTATCTTAAAGAAGGTTAAATAGTGGCTCCGCTTCCTATGTAATATCTTGTTTTCTGTAGTGATTGATGTTCTCGGCAACGGGCTATACTCGATAGACTTCAGGTATGCTTCCAGCTTCCAAGCAAATATAGGTACAGCCAATGTTACAGCCAAAAATTACTTAGCTTCAGCCAATGATTGTATTTCAGTCCAAAGTCAAGCTTCAGCCAAGACTATAGTGCAGGGCAAAATCCAGGGAAAATTGTGGGTAGCACCTCAATAGTGTGATCAAAGTAAAAAAAATGTGCTCCAGCTCAAAGAATGTGGTCCAAGCCAAAAATATGTGCTTCAGCCCAAAGAGCTATATGAAATTAACATGAAGAACATGAATGATATATGCTATATTTTACAGAACTCCTTCTTGTTTCTTCAGAAAAGATAAGATGTAATAGTAACTTGGTTATCATCCATTGTTTTAGAATAAGAAAAAAAAATATTGGGAAAATTGGACACTATTTATTATCTATTGTTTACTTCGTGATAATGCCGACGTTTCGAAACAAATTCGTTTCTTTTTCAAGGCTAATTACGATAACAATATGTGTACGCTTTTAAAAACATTAAGATTTTACAAAGAAATCAAAATTTCTTGGAGAGCAGATACACATCGCAAACATCCCATCACCTTGTCAGTTTCAATGATGTAATGTATTTACATAATATCTATAATTATCAGTAAACCTGAGAAGGAATTCTGCCTTGGGGAAATGAGAAGAGAAAAACAGAACTTGTGCTATAAAACAAAATAAAGGCAAGCAATGCAACAAATTCAGAACCACCAAATCACCTTATTAAATTCCTAGAGTGATCCTTGCTTAAACTAAAGGAATTATGACTTACCGAGAATAAATATTGTTTATCTCACAAATCAAATTTAGAAATTGAAGACGAAAAATCCGATGGTTTCAGATGAAAATCCTCCACGCTATGCGATAGATGCTTTCTCCATCAGAGAAAGCCGGAAATGAAAGTCAAATAAATTTCATTACATCACGCAGATTCTATGATCATAGAAGGGAAATAACCTGACATAAGGTTGACAGTCTGTCAATGCATATTCTATGATCACCAGTGGCGTTTCAAAAAGCATAGGCGTACACGACGTTGCAAGTGCTTCTATTTCAGTTTTGTCTTTTTCCAATAAATCTTTCTTATACTTAGATTCATTTGCATATACCACCGAAAGGGTCTAGGCCAGTAAAATCGTTGTTGCTTCCTCTCTGGCTAGTGTGTTAGCTTTTTTGTTTCTTTGATTTCTGAGTGACCAAGAACCCAGACTGAAGAGACATTAATTTTCTTTGGTACTCTCATATCAGCTTTAAGTGGATGACATAAGAGTTCTGTGTATGGCTAACAGAATTAATCACTATGCCATACACTTGATAGTTTTTTTCCAGGTTTCTGTCTATACATCTTTCGATTACAAGTATTTTTGACTGAAAACACTGGAATATAAGCCTAAAGTTAGTGAAAACACCCCCCCTCAAAACGTTACCGACCAGTTTCTGGGCTCTCCAATAAATACAGTAAATACACAATATTATTATAGAGGTTGACACATTAATCAAGTCATGAAAATGATTTCAAAATGAAATCTGAATCGGTGGTAATGTTCATTCGATAACTCGACCTCGATCTCCACCTCGACTCGAATTATTCATTTTCTGAAATGCAAAGTCTCAAATCTACAATACCCAATTTAATTAAATGGAACCTTCACTAAAAATCTCCATCAATATACTCAAATATCTCATTCATTCCGAAAAGAAATCATTTCATCGACAGGCAGCTCCAATCTGCACCGAAATCAGATAGCAATCAGTGGCGCACGACGATGGCAGCGTAAAGGTCAGCGATAGTCATCTATCCTGCTGTCACTAAGGCCATAAGTGACGCTATCTGTATGGGGAATCGGATGTAGCTGGCACTAAATGCACAACTGTTCGGATGTTCTATTCGCAGACATAATAGAATTATACAATCTCACCCCAACAACGTATGGAGCGTTTCCATTAATTCTGAATCAATGCAGGGGATAGAGTAACTCTTTTTCGATGGATTTCTTTTGTTCAAGTGGATCTTATATTGAAGAGGTGATCGAGGAAAAGTAACTGTTTAATGATGAAGAATTTTGTGAACAACGAAAATGAAGACATTATGATATACAGTGGAACTTCACTATAGCGAAGCGCAAAATTCGTTATAAAGAATTTCGTTATACAGAAAATTTGTTTCTATAATTGGCAATATCGCGATCGACTTCACTGATAAATTTGAGTTTATTATACAAACTTAAGCACTTCCTTTCAAATATTTTCGCACAACTTTCACACAAGCGTAATGGTAAGATTGAAACCAAACAGCCAAGGGTGTATTTAAAACTGTTTTAGAAGGATCTCTCTGCCCGCCGTAATGATTTAGTTCATGGTCGGGATTTATTACGTACGTCCGAAAAAATTTCTGCAAAAAACCACCTTTATACCTTCTTACCAATACCCGTCCATTCAAAGAGTGATGCTATTTGAATATTTCGTTATAGAGAGAATTTGTTTCGTTTTAGACGGTGTCTTTAACATGGAATTTTGATTCATGGTGCAATGTCTTGTTCGAAATTCGTTATATAGCAAAATTCGTTATAAAGGCGTTCGTTATAGGGAAGTTCCACTGTACCGACAAGGGCTTCGGCCAAGACGAAGACGCCAGACTCATAAGAACACAATGCACAGTAGAAAGACGACTCAGAATAAGACGAAAAACTACGGAAACACGACAGTACAGTTGAGAATAGACAGAAAAGCAAACGACACGGACATACAAAAACCAATGAATGGGCACTGACGCAATGGACGACTGCGGACATATAGACTAATGCTGAAAGGCGGGAAGTCCCACACACAAAGTGTACCGACAAGTGACTTTTCATCAGTGAAATGATTTTTACCAAAGATTCCTCTCATCAAGAGTTACAGTTCTTTCTTTTACCATTTCGGCAAGGTTCAGAGATGAGTTATGTGGAGACACAATTCTATAGAATTACATTTATGTCTACCGTTGGATTTTTCAGTAATTCCTCTTGAAATTGCGAAGCTACTTTTTCATAACAACGAATGAAAAATACATGTTGAAATCTTGCGTCTATACAGTTGAGGGTTGGCAAATAATACTAATCAGACTCATAGAACGTGTTTATTACTCAGAACATTCTGAACTTATTCTGTATACGCAACTATCATGAACGGATAGAAATGATCGATTATGGTTTTGAAAATATAGATCAGATTATCTACGTGTTATCTCAATATCAGAGACACGTTTTTAAGATGACGTAAGATTATAATAACTTGTTGCTGTATTACGTATGAAATTTATGCATGCTGCTCGCACTAGTACTTACATACTACATTTGAGACCGAACATTATACCTGCTTAGTACATTATTGATTCGCCATGGATGGGCACAACTTATTGTGCGAAATTTAATCACTTTAGTCTGCCAGGAGCTCTCCAAACCTCTTGTGGTGAAGGACAGACTTGGTGATGTTTTGCCCATTACCAACGGGTAGTTCAACGTCCAGGTGATTGCCGAGCTACTCTCAAAGGTCTTCTTGTTCTTAAATTTCAGGAATTCGACCGTACTGGTTGAAACTACTCGTCTAGAGGTCCTCAAATAATTGCCATGGCATGTTACAGATACCGTTCGATATCTTCGAATACACTTGAATTCTCCAAAACAAGAAACATATTTTGATGGTTTATTGTTTTTATCTATGAGAGAGATAAGAAAAGTGAAGCTGCCACACACAGAAATTTTTCATGTTACACTGAATAATACATACAGATGTGGAAGAAACGGATGGAAACACGAGAGTTTCAGTGTTAAATTCAAGAAGGCTCGGGCTCCAGTGGAACAGTGGAAGATCGAAACCTCAGAGCGATGCGATATCGAATAAGCGGCTGGTCTGTTGGAATGGCAATCCGAAAGCTCTGATAAGGGTAAGATCGGAGCATTGGTTACAGCAGACGCTGGTATTTCGGTGGCCAATCGCAAGACGCGACGTTGCCTGTATCGTTGCCGCCGTAGCGTTTGCTGTAACCAATGCTCCGATCGAACCCTTCTCAGTGCTTTCTAATGCCAGGATATAAGCTTCCTCTCTTGTTCCCAGTCCTTAATAGCCATCGCCTGAAGGCCTGGTTTCGGTAGGCATGCAGCTGCTGCAAGCAGCCGCTGCTTGCGTCCGCTGCTACGTCGTCGGAGTGGTTTCGCTTGTGCAGCCGCTGCATGCAGCCAAACCAACTATCGGCAGTCGCAGTGAGAATTCGACAGTCATGGAGTATGTACTTGCGCTCCATATTTTAGAAGAAGAGCAGAGTGAAATAATTCTGAAATACATGAAAAATGAGAAATAGAAAAAGGCGAGCTGTACATTTAAGGCATGTTCCAACTCACGACATAACCGTTCAATGATCGTTCATTGACCGTCAGGATTCTGCGCAATGTATAAAATTTGTTCATTTTATTCATTGCGCTGAATCCTGACGATTCATATGATCACTGAACGGTTAGTTCGTGAATTGGAACAAACCTTTAATGTATAAAAACAGGAGTGAGGAAGGTACCTTCAACAACTCATAACAAACAAGGCATCTAATAGATATATTATTATCCTTTATGCCATTATTTTTATACTCATTGTGAGATGCATCATATGAGCTTCTATTCATAGACTAATTCTATCATCAGCATCATTTCCTCATCCCGCGAAAATCTATCTACACTCTGAACACTCATTTTTCACCCAACGTATGCTGAAGGGGACGTCGCACAGACTGGTACCCCGAGCAGTCGGCAGTCAGATGTTGCAGCCGCTGTTGCGATCGTGGCTCAAGCGAAACCACTTCTTCCTAGTCCCAAGAAGCAGTGTATTTCAGAGCTGCAACGGTTCTTTCAGACGCAGCTGCATGCAGCGGCTGCACAAGCGAAAACCAGGCCTTGATGGCTGGATGGGAAGCCGCACAAAACGGGTCTGGTCCAGTGAAGGGGAATGATGTAATATAACCTTAAAATCTGTGTAAAACGGAAATATTCTCAGTCCATTTTACTATAGAATTCACGACATATTAAACTGATTTTCCAGGGAATTAGAGAAAACCACATCATTCCTCCACATGCTCCAACCAAAACCTAGTTCGCAAACTGACAAAACTCGCACATAACCTCATTCCACACCGCCATAACTCACAACAATAAAATGTTCGCCCCTTATCGACAATCCAACAAAAACAACAATAAATCGGTCGCAACTGGCCGATCAGGCACACCGTGCGAGGCCATTACAAACGATCAAAACCGACAAGGGACAATTACAGAAATTGACGGCCCCTGCTGCCGCGGAGACACAGTCGATGATCAATTGAGCCATAGATGCATATTGCCATAACGCAATCTATGCCTAATATAATTTATTTTCGATGCCTCGCCCGTAAATTACGTAGCCGATCGAGCAAACGTACGTCACGTCCGATGACCGTTCGACCGGTCGTCCGCTAATTCGTCCGCGGGGACGCAGATATACACGCAACGACGATAATTATTTAGCATTATATGCGTTTGATATAATCGCGTTTATTACTTCTACCGTGATGCATCTCTCTGTGGTCCAGGGATGCGTTCAGTTGTGAGTTATGAACTGGGGAGATTTATTTCTGTGCGCTCGGGTTCTATGAGTGTATGGGAGTGAGATGCACAGATGCACCAGGACCTACTATACAACAAAAATGGATCAACGATGAATTGGTCAATTGGAATAGATGATAGCAAAGAAAGGAAGCAAGCAGCATCAAGATTAACAGCTGCTGGACCTAAGCTTCTCTGTGGTTTTGGAAAAGACTAAGATAGGGCAGTGATACAGCAATGGAAGTTGAACAACAGAATAACCATCTGGAGAAACAGTTCTGGACTTTCTCAGTTCGAAAAATTTGTGATGATTTCACCTTCCTTTTAACAAAAAGCTCCTAAAGCTCTCAGGAGGTTAGCTTCGAGTGATGGTGGGACTGTTGACAGGGAAAGTCAGAAGATAAGATTAGCAGGCTCTATGGATCTTAAGCAGAAACAGCTGAACGCATGATATACAATTGTCCAAAATAACTGGCCTTAAAACAATACATATGTGAAAAACGGTCCTAGACAACTAAGAGGTAACGGTCAAGGCTCCTAAAAATGTTGTCTGTTTTATCAAAGCCATTGACGACTTCCTTGGATTTTCATGAATGTGCACGGAGGAGAACAAAAATCTATACATGGTCGCAGTTCCGGAAGGCTAACCTTACCATAACTCTAATTCAAAAATTAATAATAGGAGCAGACATCGTCCCACATATAGGGAAAATCGAAGTGAAATTATGGCCATGGAGAGATTTGTTCAAGTCTGTTAGTCCAGATAATGCAAGAGAGCCAAAATTTGTTATGCCTCTAATAGTCAGATGACACTGGAGCAGTTCATGACCATTGATTTGATATCAAAGATCATTTTGAGCTGTAGAAAATCACCCGTAATTTTGTCGAAGAGTTTCCAGCTGTTTTAAGTTTGGATTTCTGCTCACTAGGGGACTAAGCCTCTCAGAATTGACAAACCAGAGCAAAGGCAATTAAAAGGACTGATTCATCTTTTTGAGAAAAGGTTAAACAAGCTCTATCGTTATCAAAAAACGAGTTGAAACTACTTGCTGCACTTTTCACAGGTCATTATATCGTAAGATATCACCTTCACAAGATTGGTATAAATATATATTTGTAAGTATAGTCCGTTCACGAAGTGTTTGAGCGTATAGTAGCTTTTGTTTATTCATCTGAAGTTGGCAGTATTTGCTGTCATAACGTGAAATAAAGTCAACGTTGCCGAATGTACCCGCCTCGTCCGACGAACTTGCTAGTTATCAGTGAACTCTATGCAATATTGACAACACTGCGTATCAATCTGACAAGAAAATGAACAACATAACTTGAAATTTTAATATAGACAGTGGATATGCCGAATTTACATGGCCAACCTTTCGTGAACGGACTATAGGTTATGTGAATCGATTACAGAAACCACCGAGCACATATGCTGTCAACTTTACTAATATCTTTCCTTAAGGTGTATTTGCTGAAGGCAGATTATTATTTATGTTTGCGTTTCACTTTTTCAGGAACATAGTTCCCAGTTTCATAATTGACACATAAGATGATGAAATCGATAACCCAGCAAGCTTTTGAAAAAGCTTTATGAGTATCTTCCGTATAAATGCTTTCTTCGTAACCTCACAAGTCTTGTAAGGTTTCGAAAAAGTCTTAAAACAAGAATTATATCTAATATTTATAGAAAAACAACAACTGAATAACGCATTTATGAAATTATAGGCTCATAAAGCTTTTTCGAAAGTTTGGTGGCTTACTAGCCTAGCTCACGTTTGACAGATCAATGATAAATGAACATTTGCTGTCGATTAATAAATGAATGATGACTCGTAAACTTACCAAGAAATGAATATGCCAGTGCCACCTAGTCTGTTCACGAAAGTTCGAGCCGTCCGTTGGCCATGGAAATTTGGCATATTCCAGTGAGTATATTGAAATTTTAGGTTATATCGTTCATTTTCCTGTCCAGATTGATACGCAATGTTGTCAATATTGCATAGAGTTTTCTGATAACTCGCAAGCTCGTCAGACTAGGCCGGGTAGATTCGGCAACGTTGACTTTATTTCATTATTATGACAGCAAATACTGTCAACTTCAGATAAATAAACAAAGCCTACTATGCGCTCAAACTTTCGTGAACGGCTATAACTGTTATCATTCAACATCTCTGGTTAAGAGGAAAGTTGTCAAAGCGAAAACAAGATCAGTCAAATGTTCAATTGAAATTGAACATGGTGTACAATAAATTCAAACAGCTTCTGTTGGCTTCTTGATCGCATTAAGCTTTTCAAACAAACCACCAAGAAATTATTCAATTGAATGAAATTCCGATTTGGCATTCGTGACCATCGAAGCGTCAAAACAACATAAGCTCGACCTTTGTGCTCTAGGGGTGAATGCAAAGACCACATGACATGAAAACGAAGGGGTAGTATAAATAATTTTAAACAGCAAGTACTCACAATGCAGGTCAGGACTCATTCACATACAGTGAAATTCTAGTAAGGAGAATCTTGAGCTTCGACAGAATGTGAATTGACATGTAAATTTGAATTAATCTTAATATCGAAATTGCTTACCTGTTAACCTAAGAGAGGAAATTTTGATTCTCATGAATTTGAACAATATTCTCATCTAAGCGCTTTTACAAAATCATGAACAGGCATTGGCATCCCTTGGTATTTAGAACTATTCTGAGGATCTCTGAAGCAAGGTTAACACCTGCTGGACCAGAACCCAGTGGCGACTCGTGAGATTTCAATCAGAGGAAGCCCGAGAGTCTAGACCACGCAACCAACAAAATAATTTCTTCCGAACCGTGCTTCCTGCCAGCCACTGGCATTTATTATTACCTTCTACGCAGAACGAACGATTATGAGCAGAATTAATAATTAAATTTAGAATTGCTGGTGGAGGTGTTTTAATTAATTGAGTAATGAAAATGTTATCATCGTAAGGCATTTTACTGAATTAATTATCCAAAATAAAATCTACAGGATCTTGCGTTTCTTCAAGTTCACTACTTGCATTAAAATTCTCACTTCTAGTTTTCGTTTCCATCTTTCTTGCTGAAATATTGAAATCTTTCCTACAAACTCTTCTTCCGAAAAACGTTACAAACCACAAACTCTGCACTTTGAGAGGATTAATACTTCGTTAGTAAAAAGAAGGGGAATCAAAACACAGCTTCGGTTAAGCTTGTTCACCTAGAAGCGAAAATAATGCCGCGGAGCCGGGTCTCCGACATGTGATCAACAGCTGGAATTTTTAGTGGTTCCCGTACCGTTAATTTTAAGAAGTTTGAAATGTTATATTCTAATGAATCTCGACTCGTGGAGGCGAGCCTCTTTTACTAAGCGATTTGCCTGCTGTACGGTACGCTGTATTGAGTAATAAACATAATATGTTTTCATACATACATATTATGTTTATTACTTTGAGTGTCAGTTGCAGGAACGTCCATTAAAATTTAAAGGTCCATTAAAACTCTTAATCCTCCATTAAATTTAAATTTAATGGACGTTCCTGCAACTGAGCATGAGAGTTGGATAGTAGATAGAATGGTCTGAGAACAACAAAAATATGGCGAAACCGTTTCTAAACACTAAAAGATTACGACGGCAAAGGTTCTCAGGAGGTTGTCGGTTTGATCTACTATTGGCGACCTCCTTGGGTTTTTACGAATGAGTAAGGTATAACAGAGAAGACATTATATGTTCATAGTTCCCGGAAAGCTTACCAAGTTTAGAGACCGCAGTTCAAATAATATAATGAATGATATCTGTCACGTCATGTAGGCAACATTATGAGTGTCAAACATGGCGTGCAACTCAAATATTGATCTCTTATTTTTCAATTAATGCATATTTCATTTAATTAATAAAAATCATTTCCGACTGTTCAATTTTTGAAAAGGTCTCATATTATTGAAACCCCCTCACTCTAATGAAAATCTCTCGATACGGACCTGCTTGGCGACCTTATGGGCCCTCTAGGAAGTCGACCAGGCGTGACAATGCCAGATGCACCTTGTAATAAACACCCATCGGGTGCTCTTCCATTGATTCCGCGTCGAACATTACATTTAATTACAAGCATTTTGACTCTGCAACCTCCTGATTTATTACGAGGTGTCATTCGAACCCTTTGTACCATTGACGAAGGACAATCGGTCGTTTTTGCGCTACAGGGCTGGTTAATTGCTTGTTAGCGAACATACTGTATATAATCTTTCATTGTCTGGAAAATTTGATTAACCGATTCTGAACTGAACTGTCCATGTATCGTTTGGGATCTTGAGTATATTTTTCGTTAGCGTTTCTTCAGGATTCAATTGTTTCGAATTGAAAATTGGAAATTTTGAAGTGTATTCAAGTTTAGAGGAAAATGTTTGAATTTGCTTATTTTTTTTCCCAATATTCCAATGGAATTTTTTAGTTCTGTTAACACTATGGTCACAAAATTTTGCATGAGGCTTATTATGATGAGCATCTTGCATGTGGCAAATTTCGTTTCGTTTGGTTTCGTTTTGTCTGAGATATTGAGGAACAGATATATTGAATGACCTTATTTAATGGAACACTCTGTACGATTTGGCTAGTTAACGAACGCAACCGTGCCATTTGGGAACCCAACTCACCATGAAAATCTCAAGTTCCTTCGGAAGTCAACGTGCTTCTTTCAGGATCTTTTGAAGTCAAAACAAAAAGTACCTAATTTTAGATTACAAGACAAGAACAATTTTATCAATACCAAGATTTATTTTCAAGAAAACAAGATATCTTGAATTATAATGATAACACGAAATGTTGTTTTTAATTGAAAAAGAAATATTTCAATAGAACATAAGTAGGTATTTTAATTTTTGCCAAAACGATTCATGATAATGTAAATTGAAATAATAAATAAACATATAGTTTCGTTCACGAAAGTTTGAGCGCATCGTAGGCGTATGATGTTTATTTATCTGAAGTTGGCAGTATTCACTGTCATAACGTGAAACATAATATAGTAAAACGCCTCGTCCGACGAGCTTGCAAGTTATCAGAGAACTCTATGCAAGTATGCAATATTGACAACATTGCGTATCAATCTGACAAGAAAAAAAAAACATAACCTGAAATTTAAATATACACAGTGGAATATGCCAATTGTCATGACCAACCGACGGCTCAAAATTTGAAGCTGGATCATACAAAATATTCGAATGAAGCTGTGAATTTAGGGCGCATAAGAATTTCTGATGTCAACGCATAGCCGATTTCTTTTCTTGGCTTTGTTATTGTTAAAACTGCTCTTGGAAAATAGTTTTCGGCTGGTACAGATGTTCCTGACGTTCCAGGAAAATTCAGAACTCGTATGATGAACCCAGTCATGTTGCTGCATAAACCGATGTACTCGCAGAACAGCTTTTCTCGAATATCGAACGAATTTTAAGGAATGAGGAATTTAGGAATGTGACTGTAGTTTGGGTCACAAAGGTGATATTTATGATATTTATCATTTGTGGTTTTTTGGTTTCCATCGTTTCGTTTCGTTTAAAATGGAATTTGGATCTATGGAAAAAGATCTTGGATATAAATGTTTCATCTTTGACCGAGGTTTTCATCTTGTGTTCTCGTACCATAAGCAGAAATGTATGGTGCCTCATTTTCTTCTGTTAATACTGTAAAATACACATGCTTCATTGTACGAAAATCTTCGTGAAACCATATCACGAAAGAATATAAAAAAACCTTAACAATTTTATCGATAGATCATGACCCTAGCTCATCCCTAAACGATTCTCAATACCAATCCACCACACTCCACTCGAAAAATATGTTCCAATTTTTATCAATCGCCCATTGTAACCATCTGCGACCTCTTCCAAAAAGACCTGTCGTCTTCCTCGATACATCATGGAACAATGCGCCCTAATCAGGATGCCCATCCGACCATTGATGGTCCTAGAACCGTGACCATCAACACTGAGCCCTTCAACTTCCGAAGAGCCTGCCATTTAGTTATGTTGGTTATGCGATACCGAAGACCCCTACGGTGCACCCTGCTGCCACGTTGAATAATTAAAATGATAATAGTAGGATAAAAAGTGCATTGCAAACAAGCGATGGGGTGCACTTGCCAAATCAGTTTGATGGTGCTTCAGTTTGGGTGGAGTTGTTTGCACCAATAAAAGCTGTGTCTTCTCAGAAACTGATCTAAAATCAGGTTAGTTGAATTTTATTATTTGATTAAAGCTATTGCTGAATGTTCTTCAAAATATACTCTCTCGGCTGGACATTTTTATAACTTGAGGAACAAGTGGCGGTTGTTTAACGTTTGTTGATTGTATCCATATTGTTTACTTCGGTCTCCTCTAATATTATATTTATGCGCTAGCTCCGATCGCACCTTGAAATATCTCAAGCTGTCCTTATTACTAGTTGATTAAAAAATAACTATTAAATAATGATGATATTGAATCATTTTATTCAAATCATTGGAAAAACCATCAGATGTTATGCCAACCATCTTAGATTTAGAAACACCCTTCGAAAAGTTTCACAAATCACTAGGATTTCAATGCATCCATATGGATTATGGTTTACTAGTGGATCAAAATCAGAGAGGCATTAGCATTGGAGTAAATTAACCTAACCTGAGGATTTCTGAAGCCCTTGGAATTGAGCCCTCTATTTCACAAACAAAGTCTGTCTACCAATGTGCTCTGAAGAGTCTTCAAATGAACCTCATAAGCGTGCATGTCTACATTACCACGCAGAGCCAAGCCACGCTGAGATCCCTGGACCAGTGGCGGCTGATCAGAGGGGGCAGAGGAGGCCGGGCCTTCCACTGCGTTTTATTCAATTTTAAAATTCAAGCTTGATAGAAGACTAATAGCATTTCTATATCGGTATTATTTTCATCATTCATGTAGTATTCAAATCTCAAAGTAATAAACACATGTTTATTACTCAGTGATCTAGAATATTGATACATTATCCGCAACACACAATACAGCGTAACGGATAGCAGGCAAACCTCTGAACTAAAGAGGCTCACTTCCACGGGCCAAGATTCGTTAGAATGTAACATTTCAAACTTCTTCAAATGAACTGAACTGGTGGGAACCACTCAAAATTCAAGCTGTAGATCACGTATCGGAGATTCGGCTCCGCTGCATTATTTTCGCTTCTAGGCGAACGAGCTTAGCCGAAACTGAACGTCCGATTGGCCGAAATCAACCCCGGCGATCGTGGATGGTGATCAGCTATTGTTTTGAATCCCGCTCTTATTATTAACGAAGCATTAATCCTCTCAGCGTGCGGTTTGTGGTTTTGTGACATTTTTCGGAAAAGTTTGTAGGTAAAAGAGATAAAAACGGAAACAAGAAGTGACAATTAATATGCAAGTAGTTAACTTAAAGAAACGCAAGATCCTGTACATTTCAATTTGAATAATATATTCAGTTAAATGCCCTACAATGATACAATTTTCATAACTCAAGTAATTAAACACCTCGACCATCATGCCAAATTTATCAATAATCACTTCTCTCATAATCGTTCGTTCTGCGTAGAATGGTTTAATAAATGCCAGTAGCTGACAGGGAGCCCAGTTCGAAATAATATTTTGTTGGTTGCGTGGTCTAGGGCCTTCTCTGATTGACTCTACTAGGGTGAGTGAAGGGCATTATTTAGTGTTTGAGGGAATGAAAAGCCGATAAACTAATAATTAATTAGTAATTACCACCCCCCCCAGAAGAAAATTTGCAATACTGCTCCTAGAAAAACACTCGCTAAAACCTACCAGTCCACTACCCCCAAAAAGAAAATTTGCAATACCCCTACTAGAAGAACATTCGCTGAAACTTACCACTACCCCCCCAGACTCGCTCTCTGGATACGCCCTGTCTGTTGGGAATCGTCATCCCCATTTTATTATTCTGCTCGTACGTCATCATGAAGCATCAGGAGCATAGAAATCTCAATCTCAATATTTAATTAAAATTAATTTCAGAGCATATACTGGAAATAAGGCTCTGAAAAGGGGAGTATACCCACACCATGCTGGGTCCAACCACAGACTCGAAAAATTACAGAACAATTTGAATGCAATGAAATCTGTAATCGATAAAATTGCTTATGCTTACCTGTTCTAGTCTCCAACTTTATTGTTTTGAATAAAAAATCAATTACTTTCTATAGTCCGTTCACGAAAGGTTGAGCCGTCGGTGGGCCATGGAAAATTTTGGCATATTCCACTGTGTATATTAAAATTTTAGGTTATTTAATTTATTTTCTTGTCAGATTGATACGCAATGTTGTCAATATTGCATAGAGTTCTCTGATGAACTCGCAAGCTCGTCGGACGAGGCCGAGTACGTTCGCAACGTTGACTTTATTTTTTCTTTATTGACAGTAAATACTGCCAACTTCAGATAAATAAAGAAACGCCTACTATGTGCTCCAACCTTTCGTGAACGGACTATATTAACTATTCTTCAAAAAAAAGCACGCAACTAACAATAGAGCACAATAACTGAGAAATTGACATTACCATCTGTAATTTTTCGAGTCTATGGTTGGACCCAGTCAGCCTGTCTGGCATACCTATCTTTCTAGTGCTCTACTGGAAATGTTCATTGCATAGATCGCGATTCGCGAATGTAGCTTAGGGTGCAAACGACCCACCCTCAATCTGGAAAGCTGTCAAGGACCTGATAAATCTGTTTGTGGTAGTGGGCCTCTTTCATAAAAGACACTACACTAACTACTGCAGGTTGTAAACGAGATAGGCCGAAGTGGCTGTTTGGGGTGCTTGCTGGTGCAACAAGAAGGGGGATGGAAAAACAAGAATGAGTTTATGGTGGATGAAGATCGTAGGGGTGATCAGCATTGCATGACCAAATGGGACGACATATGGGACCATTGTTACGAGCGTTTTTTAGTAGAGAGTATCATGCTCTGTGACAATGAGAATAATAGGAGGCATCTTTTTTGTATGACGTAGTAAGTAGCTTCGAATGTGTATTTTATGGATATGGCATATGTGAGAAGATATACTTTAGTGTGAGGGTATTTTCAATAAGAGAGCAAGATTTCGGTAATTAATGAACCATGATCTTCTGTAAATATTCTGTAAATAAATACTGCTAAATAGTCCCCTCTTGCAGACCTACAGACGTCTACTCTTTTGTTGCAATTTTACAATTTTTCAATCATTCAATTTTGACATTTAATTGGAATCTATCTCACTAATAACACGAATGAATCCATCTTGTTTCAGGAATAAATTGATTGTGGTTTATTCTTATAGATCAGGCTTATAACATCACCCTAAAAAGAATAGTCTTGGTGGTCAATTGATATCACCGTTTCTGGAGATTATTTGTCCAGAAATATAAAGGATCTAATAGTTTCAGTTCCTGTGTAATTTGAACCCTGTATCGTTCAGAGTTGAATCCTCGTGTCAAATACGCCATGTTGTGGATCCACTAAGTTCAACTTGTTGCGAACGCCATCAAATGGACATTTTTGGGGTCTTCAGTAACACTCTTCACGAACCAAATAAACATTTTCTTTCTTGTGAACACCACCGCTACGACATTATTTTTAACTTTTTTGATTTTTCACCAAACCGGCCCCTCGAAATTTTCCAATAGATACACCAAAAGTGCTTCTAAAAACACTTTTCACTATGGCTATCCTTGTAGTAGAGACTTGAGATTTTCAGGGTGAGTTCGGTTCCCTAATGCGCGGGTAAGTTTGTTAACCACCAAAGTCGTACAAAAAATATGGCCATTCAATTTCTCTTCTCTTCTCAATATCTCAGACAAAACCAATGAAAGGATATTTTGCGGCCACATGCATGATGCTCATAATGAGCCCCATGCAAAATTAAAAAAGGATGAGTTTAATATTGGTTGATTTCTATCGATTAATATTATTCTCTGCTTTCACTTATATATGGAGGGTCTGTATAAATGATTATAACAGCGCTGTTGGCGTTGGACTTTTATGAATATTTATATTCTGATGTTAACTTTAATTTAAACAAACGATACTATGAGTTTAGGGTGGTAATTCAGAAAGAAATTAAATAATGTAACTGGATTTATAAATTTGTAGAGAATTTTTTAGAAAAGATAAGAAAAAAATTTCCAAAGCAACCTACTACGATGTTACAATCCAATCTGTCTGTCTGTCTGTCTGTTACTCTTTAACGCCTAAACGGCTGAACGGATTTTGATGAATTTGGTATGGTGATAGATGATAACCTAGAAATAGTCATATGCTATAAATATCACGCCATCGTTCTAAGGGGGTAGGCAGTAGGCAGATAACTAAATTGAGTTAGTGATTTTTAGTCGATTTTGTTTGGGACTTTTGCTCTTTCATCGTCTAAACGGCTGAACAGATTTTGATGAATTTAGTAAGGTAATAGATGGTTACCTGAAAACGGATATAAGATCAAAATGATCACGTCATCGTACTTAGGGGGTAGGAAGTAGGCAGAAACTGAATTGAGTTAGTGATTTTTTTTTATGGTTTTTGCTGGGAGTTTGGCTCTATCATGCCTAAACGGCTGAACTGATTTTGATGAAATTTAGTTAGGTGATAGATAGTAACCTAGAAAAGGATATGGGCTATTTATATTTATGCTATCGTACTTAAGGCGTAGGCAGTAGGCAGAAAAGTGATTTTTAATCTTTTGTTTTAAAAGTTTACCTCATTCACGCCTTAACGTCTTAACGGATTTTTATAAGACTTGGTTAATATAAAGATAGGATCCTAGATACGGAAACAGGCTACTTTTTACGCGCGGAAAAATACCTCATTTTCCGCGAAAATCTAGCGTGATCGTGTCAAGAAGCGCATGACGCCATAGCTACTGAAATGATTTTGATATTTTTTTTAACTGAGTGTTACTTTCAAGTTAGTATTTGATTAATTTTCTAACTGACAGGGTCGGTAGCGTCATAATTAAGGAATTTATGATAAAATGTGATGCATTCCATCACACTACTTAACTTATAGGGTAGGAAGGTACCAAAATTGAGACTACGTTTTACTTCGGAAAAAATCTCATTCCCAAGGAACCTATACACAGCTCCTATCTATCAACACATCAAAATTCTGCCTAGAATCACATTACGCCCAAAACGATTGATCTGATTTGTATACGATTTTTTATTCAACTGACTGTTACATTACATACAGATAAAATCTAATTACCGACAACCGACACACATTAATATAATAGTACTACATAACTAGCTACGCTTATGCGGGCGAAGTCGCGCGGAGTAAAAGCTAGTCATTATAAAGACACCGTATATATTCTTTTGAATGGGAGCTACAAACAAAAATACATGAAACAAAAAGTACCTAGCTGAGGTTTGTGCAGAACGGAGAACCATACTTTTCTGGTGTATGATACCAGAGCAGAGGGAAAAAACCTCAGTAGAAAAACCCGCCTCGCCGTTTTTACAAAATTGAGACTTAAAACTATTCGGAAAAATAACATCAATATTTACATAGATACAAATACTTAGTTCATGCTCTTGGGCCAGAAGGATGTTTTAAACGATTCTGGCATTCCAAGTGATAATTTTCGATTCTTCCTGTTCTTCTTAGAGACCGTTACAGGACCCATTTGAGGGGTAATCATCACCCATAGATTTAAATAGTGGTATTTCATCTTAATAGCGAAGAACATTTCGGTATAATGATAAAAAACGTGTGATGAACTATTGATTTGTGGACATATTTCATTTTCTGAATAATTTCTAGAATATATATAATTCCGATCGTGCTGAGATTTTGCACTCATATACATAGCATCAATCTCAAGTCCTATATACAAAATTTTGAAGTATTAGCATTATCTCTCCACCTACGAAGGGGCGCTCAAAAGCAAACTGCTCAGAGCTTTTCTCAAACTTCTTCTAATATCTACAGCCTCTCAATGAAAACCTTGTATAAGCTAAGCTCATATTCTCACGAAAACAAAAGTACACCCCTGTGATGTTCTTTCAGTGTGTGCGTGCATGCCATCTCTTCACCAGAAGTTGTCCGAATATTTACCATAAATCATACGGCTGGACATGACCTGTGTCATCCTCAAGCCCGGAAATAAGAAAGTTTAACTCCTCTTGGCACTGGGGAACACCGGAGGAAAACTGAAAAATATGAAACTCGAAATGAATTATTATTAGTTCTAGGCGTCTGGGGATCGCTCCTCTTCTAACACGTTTTGCCATACGAAGAAGTTTTTGATTGATTCTTTTAAAGCGTTTCTTTTCTGTTTGGGTTTTTCCATCTTTTGGGAGTTTGGAGGAAGGTATCAAGTACAATACACAACTATTAGATCAATAGAAAACAAGTTTTTCATTTCCTACATTATACCTACCAAAATATCTTGTTGATGGCATTAACAGCCATCGTCAGAAGAAACACTTTGACGGTCAGAAAACAACTTTCGTCTCTCATTGAAAAATGTTTGTCAGTTTTTTAAGTTCTCGCGAAATCAATTGAGTTACTTGGGTTAATTTTTTGATTTATTCAAGTACAAAATTCATCCAATCTTTCTTAGGCTGAATCTTAGTGTTAGAGCCCAGAAGTTTCAGATATCAATAAACGGTTGACTGATGAAATTTTCGGTTATTCTGCTTATATGAAACTTCTTCTTTTTTGAGCGCTCGTTTATTGAACTAGTTTTTATATCGTTTTACCCAAATTTCGTAATTTTCGAATTTTGAGCCGAAAATAGTATCAAACGATAGGGTTAGACTCCGGTGACGAATTCGTGGTCAAATTGAAATTGAAATTTCAGGAAGAGTTCCGGTCCCATATGGCTCGGTAAAGTTCATTGACCAGCCAAGTCGTGCAGGTTGTTCCATAAAATATGGCCACTCAAAATGTTTGTTCCCCAATATCTCAGAAAATACGAAACCAATCGGAATGAAATGCTACGGCCAAATGCAAGATGCTGATAACAAGCCTCATGCAAAATTTTGTTGCCATAGTGTGAACAGAACAAGAAAAAATTCATTCAGAACATTGAAAAAAACCTCCATATTTCCATAAAAAGATTCATATTTCATTTTTTGAATAATTTTTCAAAAAGAATCCGATTGCAGCTGAGATTCTGCATTTATACAGGGTATCCCCGGAAGAAGGCGATCAAAGGATACCATGAATCAAGTACATCAGGGAGGACTCTCATCAAGAAGTTTAAGTCGTTTGAGGGCCTTCGTTTGGATTATACCAGGGTGATTTCATTTGATGGCTGAAATTTCAAAATTGAATAACTTTTGAATCTATTAGACCGAATTATTTCAAGTCTGCAAGTTTTGTCACTCTTTATACGATTGCCATCTTTCAATTTTTCAGAAATTGAAGAAATCAGATCCGGACTAGCAAAATTTTGTTTTTTTTTTTTTTTTTCATTTTCATGAATATTGGAAAACCCTGTACGTGAATATTATGTTCTTATTACATTTTCGTAACCACAAATAATCAATTATTGATTAAAAAATCAAAATCTCTGGCTTGGCACGGTCATAAAGGGGTGATCAAGAAGTGAGCAAAAAACATTACCTCATGAGTGAAATTTAAAATTTCAATAACTCTGAATTATTGGATCGAATTATTTCAGATTTGGTAGTTTGGTCACCTTTTATGATTGCCATTTTTCAATATTTTAGAAATTGAATAAATCAGATCTGGACTAGCAAAATTTTAGACCTTTTCTATTTTCATGAATATGGAAGACCCTGTAGGTGAAGACTATATTTTTATTGTATTTTATTATCCGCAAAAAATCAGTTGATGAGAAAATTCAAATAATCTCTGCTTGGTACGGTCATACAGAGTGATCGAGAAGTGAGCAATAAACATTACCTCATGAGTGAAATTTCAAACTTCATTAGTTAACTCTTAAATTATTCGACCGAATGATTCAAATTTGAATGTTTTGTCACCCTTTACGATTACCATCTGTCAATATTTCTGAATTTGAATAAATCAGATCCGGACTAGAAAATTTCAGACATTCTCCATTTTTTGTTGATAGTATATCACCCTGTACGTGAACATTATGTTTTTTTTTTTTCATTTCAGTAACCATAAAATCATAAAATGAGGAAAATTTGAATCTCTGGTTGACACTGTCATACAGAGTGATCTAGGAACATGAACTATGAGTTAAATTTCATAGTTCGAGAAATCTGCTCACTTCTTGATCACCCTGTATGACCGTGCCAAGCAGAGATTTTGAATTTTTTTCATTGATTGATTCTTTGTGGTAACGAAAACAAAATAAAAACGTAGTGTTCACTTACAGTTTCAAATATTCATGAAAATAGAAAAAAATCAAGTCCGCATATGATTTCTTCAATTTCTGAAAAAGTGAGAAATGCCAATCGTAAGGGTGACAAAACTCTCCAATTTAAAATAATTCGGTCTAACAATTCAGAATTATTGAACTTTGAAATTTCTCACATGAGGTAATGATTTTGTTCACTTCTTGATCACCCTGTATGACCGTGCCTAGCAGAGATTTTATTTTTTTCTCATTGATTGATTCTTTGTGGTTACGAAAATAAATAAAAACATAGTGTTTACCACAGGGTCCTTTCAATATTCATGAAAATCAAAAAATCCAAAATTTTTCAAGTCCAGATTCAATTTCTTCCAATTTGTGTGTAAAACTCAAAGATGGCAATCGTGAAGGTTGACAAAACTTCCGAATTTGAAATAATTCGGCTCGAATAGTTTGAGAGTTATCGAACTTTGAAATTTCAGCCATAAGATGAATATCACCCTGTATATCCCAAACGAAGGCCCTCAAACGATTAAAACCTCTTGTTGGGAGTCCTCCTTGATGTATGGTTTATGTTTGTGAGTTTGTCGCATTCTTCCCGGGACATAATGGTATCAATCTCAAATCTCATATAAAATTTCGAGGTGATAGTCTTATTGCTCCACGAAAGAACGAGTGCTCAAAAGCTCCTATTCGGGGATTTTCTTGATTTTATTTCTCTTGATTTTATGGAAGTTTGACTTCATAAATTCTTGTGACATTCATTCAAGGTTTTTTTGGACAAGTTCCGACCTATCTTTATTTCAAGTTGAGCTAGTTTGTATGTTTTTTGATCCCACATTGAAGAAACGTTCAGTTTTCCAATTCCAATTATAGGCTGTACAAGACTCACAAGGTACTTCATATATGCAGTTTTGTGTTGGTAGATCTTCATCATCAGATTTACTCTTGTTAGATTCGTGCCTGATAATATCTCTGAGTCTTGATACAGATCATTTTGAATTAAATCACGATAAGTAGCCGAAAGTCCATATACCTAGATAGGACACCAAAAATTTGCTTTCTTAAAGAAGATAAAATTCAAGAAATTAACAATATCTCTCAGACTCTTAGCTCAATTAAAATGGCTATCCCAAGAAATTCTAGAAAAGACCTAAAACAGTTGGTCCCAATAGCATAACCATAATCTTCAAACATGTCAAACTGAACCAGGATAAACGATAACCAATTTAATAATACCATTTGTTAAATAGTTCCCTGAAGGAGTCATAAAATAGGAATAATAACAATGTCAAAACAGAATTCAAGACTCAAATACTATCAGGGTTTAAACTAAACAGAAGTAAAACCGGAGAAAAAAATCTCTGATAAAAAAATAACCTAAACTAAAAAATAATAAGTGAGTGTGGTAGAGACTATATCAGAGAAACTAAACCTTATTCACAAAGTTCGAATCAAAAAACATAAAAAATTAGCTGATAATGTGATCAAAGCTTGTTTCAACAAGCTTAGGAATGAAACCATAGGTGTGAATCTTTCTCGATACCAAAAATTGAAACGAACTAATTTCAGGAAAGCAGCATGTCAAACATGAAAATCTCATTAGTCAAAAAATCTGGGCTGCAATAACAAGATCTATGTAAAAAAAATAAAATGAATTGTTTCATTACTTATTCAGTCAAAAAAGATCAGTCATAGATGAATTGTTTTCTGGAAACTGTGAAAAATGACAAACATTTTAATGAGTACGAAAAACCTTTTTCTGAATGGTCCGACAACTACTACTACTGGCGAATACTCACCGAAAGTCGAATACATGAAGCAAATAATATTAGAATAACTCACATTCCTTGTCTCATTTAAAACTGAAGAGATACCCCTGAATGATTGACCCTTCCTAAGACCTCATAGTTCTGGGATCTCATTCTTATTGAGTCCCCACAGACCGAATCAAAATCATCCTTACTGTTCGGGTGAAACCAACTGTCAAAGCAAATCCAATTTAGTCGAAACCCTTCAACTGAAGTCCGTTGATAGGCCTTTAGGGGTTGACCTCCTAGTGCAATGGTGTTGTATCAAACATCAGTATATTCAGCTGATAACCTAGTTAGCTTTTACATATCGAGTTATGCGATAGTTATAGGTGAGGGTTTGGTCGATATGTTTAATAATTTATGAAGATCTTACCCCACCCTAGTCCATTTGGTCTAGAGTTTGCATTATAGGCTCGGTCAATTCAGGATAGCATGTGTAAACTAATAAACTAAACTTATAAAATAGGAATAATATCTCCTGATAATGAAGCTTGGGCCATCTATCGGTTTAATATTTGAAACATCGGTTATTTCGAATCTTACAAATTCACGTCTTTTGTAGTTTTGCCTTTATATTCTGTCAGAAATTTCAGTTTATTATAAAATCTCCGCGAAAAAAGCGATGAACGCTCTATGTTGGAAATTCATTATCGAAACCAGAGCTTTGGCCGAGCACTGAACAGAGTGCTTCGAGCACAAAGCACTAAGTCTTATCGAAAAGTGCTCCGGAATCTCGATCACTTATTTTTTAAGGAATGCTCACGATTACTAAGCACTTTTGGAAAGTAATTCGTTTACACGAGCTTCGAGCACCAGCACTTTTCAAAATGAACCTTGTACATTTTTCCATCCAAATCTCTCTTAGTTCGAAATTTTGATTTTGATGTCTTGATTTTCCTTTCGAGTGATATCGTGTTTTGAACTCGGCTTAATTGAAATTGACAATAGTTTTCTCTCAGCAAGTCCAACATTGTTCGTTCACAGACAAATATAAATTACCATGACGCCATATAAAAACAACCAATGGAAGAAAAGCTGTGGTCTCGAAACAGAAAATAAAATTCTAAAGTTATAGAAAGACAATAACGTCTTGGCAACAAATTGATTAATTTTTTTTTTACTGGCGAATCTAGAAAAAATTCTGTCTGCAATGAAAAAACGTTTTCTGAGCTCTTTATATCATTCATTAAGTGAACAGACTGTGACTTGAATATTCGCCAATAAATAACTGAAGAATGATTATAGAAACTTGCATGGTATAATCAAAACAGTCGTATTGTTCCATAGAATTTCCCAAAAAAATTTCGCCATAACAACATTACAATTTGTTTTTCGAGTCCTAATAATTAGAACAAAAAGACTTGTTCCAGTCCATAACATACAGCGAGAGATCGTTTTCTTAACACAGAGTTTTAATGAAGGAAAAATTTAACAACTTAGATATCCATAGAGGTTGACCGAAAAAAAAATTATATTTTAGTTCTTTGTCTATTCCAATCAGGCGAAAGTCCGTCATTTTCATGTTCCGGACGATTCCATAAAGCTTAGTGCTTGGTAATTTCTGAAAGTGCTTGGGAGCACTGCGGTGCTTAGGAGCACTTTTTCGAATTACTTAGCTAAGTCCTTTCGAAAAACTCTCGAAGCTCCAAAACTAAGCCCTGGTTCAATCTAGTGCTCGGCGAGCACAGTGCTTACGAGCACAAAAGTGCTTCGAGTGCTTTCACGAGCACTAGCACAAGAACTTCGGCACAGCTCTGATCGAAACAAAGGCAATTGCTCGGAAATTGCACTAAAAATGATTGCAATTTATTGAGTTCGTTAAACTGTTTTCATTGTTGATGCGCCCCACACGTGTTTGGTGCAGCTGTGGATCGGTGGAATGATTGGCTCACATTCTAATGAGATACCTATCGCACCATTATAACCGAGATTTTTGTGCCGGATCTCAGACAGAACAAAGCCATCGAAATGAATTTTTTGCGCGTCACATACAAGATGCCTCCAACGAAATTTTGTGGCAATAGTAGTAACAGAACCATAGAAAATTCATCAGAATATGGAAGAAAAATTCTTAAAATAATTAAAACGGAGTATTTTTAATTCTCAGTCAAGAACCAAGTCAATGTTATCTATATATGTGTTACTTCTTCTGGCGAAAAACTGTACTCGTATTTTGACCGTTGTCTTTTCTACGTATATTGATTGTTCTGCATGTTAAGTTTGTAAATTTTGTGTATTGACTCTTCCGCATGCCGCCTGTGGGTTTTACTCCTGGACGGGGAACCCTGATGATGACAATTATTATGTCGAAAGCGCTTGGTTCTTGACTGAATATTAAAAACAACACTGAAGTACTCCGTTTTTAATTATTTAATATATTTGGTTGTGCACAACCATTATTCAAACGAAAAATTCTTAAATTTCCACAACAAAATACCCAATTCGAGTGAAATTTATTTCGAGAGGGAAGAGACTTACACTGAATGTTCATGAAAAATTTCAAGAAGATCGTACAAGCAGAATCATAGAATTTGAATATTTCCTAAATTATAAATTTTTTCTAATAATTCAGAATTTGTTAAATCATCGAGCTGCAATTTCGCAGAAAATCTATCGAAATATCGAAAAAAATTAATATTCCCATGAAAACCTTCGATTGGAATGAAATCGAGTTTGAGTGTAACTTGGCGAAAGAATTGAGAAATCAGAAACATGGAATTTTGATATTAATCAGTTTCGACTTTTCACATACATCATTCTTTGAATGACTTCCAGAATATAATTCCGATCGTGCTGAGATTAGCATTCTTATATGAGTATCTATCAATCTCGAGTCCTGTACAAAATTTGAGGTAATAGTCTTGATTGCTCCACCAATGAACGAGCGCTCAAAAATACCTGCTCAGGGCTTTTCTACATTTTTGGAATTGAATTTTCGAGGTGTCCTCCCATTAGTGAGGTCGACTGATGTTACTTCAAAATGAGCCTCCAATAGAATGATTCCATTAGTAAAAAGTTTGGGGATATGTGATTCATAATACCCAAATTTTTTCAAATTTTTGTAGCGTTCAACCTTCACTCTGAAAAACAAAGCGAAGGCTACTAAGTTTGATTTTTTGTCGCGTATTATCAACGTTAGAGAATCAGTTACACTATGCAAACTTTAACCCACTATTTGTCTATCTCTCCCCTCTTCTATTTATAGTAATTAGATAGAAGGTACATTTACAGGTCCACCAACGTACTCAACATCTCTCTAAAGTTCAGCTATCTCGTAATGTCTGTTTTGTGTATTTTAATTAGGAATTTACGAAACACATTAAATATTATGAGCTCAGTATATGGAGTTTTGTTATTTATTGTTTAACTTCAAATATACGAATGGATTATCATCTTGAAATGATAGAAACCAGGGAAACGAACTTGTATATTCGGATTTGGAGTGACCTAACAGAAATAACTGACAAGAGAATATTTCACGTTACGACTCTCATTGAAAATTTATAAGAAGGTATTTCAAGAAGTGATCATTTAGTTTGATTTCTTTCATTCTACTATATTTTATCGTTTTATTTATACACTTCTTTCGTTATGTCTAGTGGATTGTATTGCATAATTTCTT
>CM024242.1:54185950-54255872 GCA_013421045.1 Propylea japonica
CGTGGTCTAGGGCCTTCTCTGATTGACTCTACTATGGGCGAAAGGCATTATTTGGTGTTGGAGGGAATAAAAAGCCGATAAACTATGAAAAATTGCATTGAAATTAACACCTACTGGACCTGAGTTCTGATGTGAGCTTGGAGAAGACCAATACAAGGCCGAAGACCAGCAATAGGAGTTGAATAGTAAAAACAACTCTCTGGAGAAACACTCCTGAACATACTCAGACCAAAAATTCGTGATAATTTCACCTACCTATACCAGAAAGCTCCTAAAGCTGTCACGAGCTGAGCTCCAGATGATAGTGGCACAGCTGACGGAGCACTATCATTACAGAACCATTCGTACCGTATGGAAAAGTCAGCAATTTTGCAGGCTCTGTAGATCAGAAGCAGAAAAAGCTGAACACATGGCATGCAATTATCCAGAGCTGACTGGTCTAAAAACAATTTTAATGGAAAAAGGGGTCCGGACACTCTAAGAACCCCTAAGAAAGTTGTCGGTTTTATCAATGCCATGACGAACTCCTTGGGTTTTCATAAATGAGTAGGGTACAGAACAAAAGATCTCAAGGGTCGCAGTTACCGGAAAGCTAGAACGACCTCAGTTAACTATCGATTGAAAATGCTTAACATTTTTTCTAATTTTTCACCTCAGTGCAAAACAGTAGCACTTGCCGATACAAAAACAATACGCGAAATAAGTTATTCAAAACCTGGCATTCCCAGTGATTTCCGAACAGAAACCATTTTAGAAAGAATGGAACCTTAGAAAATCATAGCGATAATAGTATATTATTTTATAAGGAGGATAAGTGTCACTTTCATGGCGAGCTTGAGTTGGCAATTGAAACGAGCCATGAAAAGTCACTTCTCATCCGAATGAAATATGTTTTTATGTTTTTCAATCAACGTTTTGAAATTCATGAAAATCTGAATATCCATCTTCGGTATGATTTACATTTACGCACATGATTCTATCCATTTACGATCGCTATAATTTTGATTTTTTTGACATTTCTTAAAATGATTTATTTATGACATCGGAAAATTCTGACAACTGTCATGTGTGTTTAAGAGGAGGAAGTCTATCGGGAAAATGATCATTTTAGAAGAAATAGGCCAGATCCAAATGAAACAAGGTACCTATGGATATCTTTTTTTAATCGTTCAATAACGTTATTACTAAAAATATTTGTTCTAGGAACTTTGGAATTAGAAGAAAGAACGAAGAACGATGACAACTTTCAAGCGAGTTCACAGGCGAAATATGCTCTAAATATTTGCAATTTTAAGAAGGAAATAAATAGATACGAATAAAACAAGGTACGAATATCCTTTTTGAATAGTTCTATTACGTTTATTGATAAAAATATTCGTTTCAGGAATATTGAAATTACGAGAAAGAACGAAGTTCATTTGTGGATAACTGAAAACCTATCACAAAGGAATTTGATGAGCAAATAAGTATTTATTGTTACAATGAATTTCATTATAAGTCAGTATGTATTGGTGCTTTATATAGATCCTTCCACGATTTTCATAACTGTGGTCAGGTGATTGAAGGACTTACCGATATGAATAACAGTAAGTACTTGAAATTTGCATTTATTGATCTGTTTAAAAGGTAGATCATGGTTATTACCAATTATTCTAAGTCATCTTTTGCATAGTAACACTTTTCCTGCCGCCGGACGAAAAGTTTGCTTAGCAACACTTTTTCCTCCTCCTTGGCAGAGAAATATAAATTTGTCGATGAGGCCTTTCAGTCGAAAAATGGGCGTTTTATGTACGTTTGAAAATAAAAGGTTTTTTTCTTCGTTATCATGTTTTTCGAGAAAAAATTATTGAAATCATCGAAATAGTCTATAGCGAATTCACACGATCAGAAATGGCGGTTGAGTGTGACGTACTAATTAACATCCTTTCACTGGTTGAATGTTGAATTACAGTATAACAATGCCCACTGGTCACTCTGTTGTGATCGTCATCCACATTTATTATTCCTGCTCGTACGTCATAATGAAGCATCAGGAGCATAGAAATCTCAAAATCAAATCAAATCAAAATCAAAAAAATCAAAATCAAATTCATTCAACAGTTCCATCAAAGTACATGTTTCAGAAAAATTAAAAGGCACAACCTAAGCCGAATGGCTTGTATGTTAAGTACCCTTTCAAAGAACAGTCGAGTGGAACATTACTAAAAAATAAAACACAAAAAGAAAAAAAAAATTACAAGTGCTGAGATAGGAGGCTGAGATGGGGAGACAGGCAACGAAGAAAAAGTGCATCCACATAGGCTTCAGGTGAATACATGATTGAAAGAAATTGGATTCTTCTGTAGAAACACCTTGACTTCTTTTTTGAATTCTCGTTCATTATGTTTTATTGCTTTGATTTCACTGGGGAGTTCATTGAATATAAGGGACAAAGTATGTGATAACTCTTTGACAAATGAACTTGATACGTATGGTACATCCAAGTTTTCCTGAGAGAGAACCTTGTCTGGTAGTTGTGTTTTTTACATAAGCAATTCTATTTTTCTGAAAATGCAATCTACAACACAGGAGACATATAAGTTTCTTACATTCACACGCCTGCTTCCGAGAACAATAAGTCAGTGGGATATCTCCAGTCCTTTCGGAATAAAATTTGAGAACTGTATTCTGGCAGATTTGAAGTCTCCGTAGGTTAGAATTGTACATACCACCCCATACCGTAATACAGTACCTAAGCATTGATTCGACACCAACGAGCTGTACAAAACAAGCAATATTTTATCATTTATGATTTCTCTTAATTGTAAATTTATAGAAAATATTCCTTATTTTTTATTCAGAAAGTAACATGCTCATTCCCATTAAGATGTTGGTCAAGCATCCCAGATATTTGATGGTTTTTTTACAGTTTATTTCTTGCATCGCACCCTATCGATCTACTGCAAATTTCAGAGTGGACTTGAATGTGTGGTCCATTTGGGTCTGTCGACAATAGTAGGTGAAAAAGCCATGAAATAGGTCTTATTGAAGTTAAGACTCAACAATTACGGTTTTGCCACACAAAACAACCCTGCGCATGCCGTCCCACCTTCCTATAAGTTTCATCCCAGTTTCCTGCGGAAAAAAGAAGCACAGTGTCATCTGCATAAAAAATTACACAACAGTTCGGAGAAATATTAGCTATACTAATCTCAATATTTAATCAAAATTAATTTCAGAGCATATACTGGAAATGTTCATTGCATAGATCACGATTCGCGAATGTAGCTTTAAGGGTGCAAACGACCCACCCTCAATCTGGAAAGCTGTCAAGGCAGCCTGATAAATCTGTTTGTGGTAGTGGGCCTCTTTCATAAAAGACACTACACTAACTACTGCAGGTTGTAAACGAGATAGGCCGAAGTGGCTGTTTGGGGTGCTTGCTGGTGCAACAAGAAGGGGGATGGAAAAACAAGAATGAGTTTATGGTGGATGAAGTATCGTAGGGGTGATCCGCATTGCAGTGACCAAATGGGACGACATATGGGACCATTGTTACGAGCGTTTTTTAGTAGAGAGTATCATGCTCTGTGACAATGAGAATAATAGGAGGCATCTTTTTGTATGACGTAGTGTAAGTAGCTTCGAAGTGGGTATTTTTATGAAATATGGCATATGTGAAAAGATATAGTTTTGTGAAGAGTATTTCGATAAGAGCGCAAGATTTCGATAATCAATAAACCATGTTTTCCTGTAGCAAAGTATCAAAATATTTATTGCTTTGCAAAATCTACTTTTGGGACCAATTAACGTGTAAACATAAAATTTGCATTCATTTTCGAAAACTTTCTGCTAGTTTTTCAAGTATCAGTTATGACATTTATGTACGAAAAATAATTACTGCCAAATTGCCCCCTCTTGCAGACCTATAGTCGTCCACTCTTTTGTTACAATTTTCAATGACATTTTGACATTTAATTGAGATTCTATCTCACTAATAACACGAATGAATCCAACTTGTAGTTCAGGAATTGATTGTGATTTATTCTTATAGACCAGGCTTATAACATCACCCCAAACAGAATTGTCTTGGTAGTCAATTGATATCGCCGTTTCTGGAGATTATTTGTCCAGGAAATATAAAGGATCTAATGGTTTCAGTTCCTGTGTAATTTGAACCCTGTATGCGTTCAGAGCTGAATCCTTGTGTCAAATACGCCATGTTGTGGACCCACTAAGTTCAACTTTTTGCGAATGCCGTCAAATGGACATTTTGGGATCTTCAGTAACAGTTTCACTAACCAAATCAACGTTTTCTTGTGAACCACCGCTACAACAGTATTTTTAACTTTTTTGATTTATCACCAAACCGGCCCCTTGAAATTTTCCAATAGATACACCAAAAGTGCTTCTAAAAACACTTTTCACTATGGCTTTCCTTGTAGTAGAGACTTGAGATTTTCAGGTTCCCAAATGCCGCGGTTAAGTTTGTTAACCAGCCTAGTCGTACAAAAAATATGTCCATTCAACATTTTTGTTCCTCAATATCTCAGACAAAACCAATGAAATGATATTTTGCGGCCCCATGCATGATGCTCATAATGAGCCCCACGCAAAATTAAAAAAGGATGAGTTTAATATTGGTTGATTTATATCGAATAATATTATTCTCTGCTTTCACTTATATATACAGGGTCCCTATAAATGATTATAACAGCGCAGCTGGCGTTGGACTATTATGAATATTTATATTTTGATGTAAACTTCAATTGAAACAAACGATACAGTGGGTTTGGGATGGTAATTCCGAAAGAAATTGAATAGTGTAACTGGAATTATAAATTTATATATATATATATATATTATTTATATTATAAATAAACGGGGAATCATAGTATTCTGGTGTATGATACCAGAGCACAGGGAAAAACCTCAGTAGAAAAAACCCTGTCTCGCCGTTAACAAAATTGAAACTTAAAACTATTCGAAAAAATACCATCAATATTTAGATACAAAATACTTAATTCATGCTCTTGGGCCAGGAGGATGTTTTAAAACAGGTCTGGCATTCCAAGTGATAATTTTTCGAATCTCCTGTTCTTCTTAGACCGTTACAGGACCCATTTGAGGGTTAATCTTCTCCCATAGATTTAAATAGTGGTATTTCATCTTAACCCAGATGAGACTAAAGTCCTTTTAAAAGGACGCAGGCAGAATTCTCACATTTGGCTGATTAGTAGATATTCGGGACCTCCAATGAAGATGGCAGTAGGTGTAAGTCTATGTAGATAGAACATCTGTAATCTGTTTGACATTCATTGTATTATCTGACGATTGAGTGAACCGTTGTGTGACAATTAATTTTTGTAGAACAAGCAGATATCGAAATGGATAATTGGAGGTAAGTCATTTCTTGTTCCATTAGTTTTGTGCAAAAATGAAATTATATTATAAAAGAATACATATTACTAGAGCTCCCTTCCATATTGCATGTTGAAATTACGTTGGTATATACTCGATATCTCCGAAGTAGCAACGTCCTTTTTAAAGGACATTAGCCCAATGGGTTACTTATACAGACATATTGTTTCAGTTACTTCCGACGACCATTAAAGCTTCACGAAATCATAGAAGAGCTAGAAAAAGACGACATTCATGCTCCAGTATCCTCTATCACAATTTTTCCTCCTGATAATGCGAATGGAGCCATAACAGATGAAGATTCTGGAGATGAGCAGGAGGTCAATGTGGATAATTTGCCAGGTAGTCAACTTCGAGTTACTGCTGAGATCAACTTGGAGGTACTCGGCGATAATGATGAAAGTAGAATGTCTGATTTCGACGATTCCTCAGATCCAGAGGATAATTTGCCACTTTCCAAATTGATACCATTGAAAAGATTGAAAAAATTTAATTGGACATTGGGACATGATTTGCCTGAATCTGAAATGTCCTGGAATAATCCTCATAGTGTAAAAAACAATTCCAATCCATACGAATTGTTTACATTATATTTTGATGAAAATCTGATGGATCAATTAAGGTACTACACGAATACCTACGCGTCCCAAAAGAATCGTACGGCAGATATTTCCGCAACGGAAATGAAATGTTTCATAGGCGTTCTGATACTAAGTGGATACCATAGATTAGCTCGAAAGAACATGTATTGGGAGAACAGCAGTGATACCAAAAACGAGTTAGTTAGATCAGCCATATCAAGAGACCGATTCAAGCATATTATGCAAAATATTCACTGTTGTGATAATACGAAATTGAAAATAGATGATAAATTCTCTAAAGTTAGGCCTATCATCGATATACTGAATAAAAAATTCATAGAACATGCACCAATGGAAGAAGCTCACAGTATTGATGAGTCAATGGTTCCATATTATGGAAGGCATGGAAGTAAGCAATTTATTAGAGGTAAACCCATTCGATGGGGATATAAATTTTGGACAGGTACCACACGAGGTGGTTATATTGAGTGGTTCGAGCCATACCAGGGATCGTCTAATATAATTTCGCCGAAATATAAAAATTTAGGACTCGGTTCAAGCATTGTATTAGAATTTTGCGACGTACTCCAAAAACAGTTTCCAAACATTGTCTTTCATTTATACTTTGATAATTTTTTTACTTCGCTTTCATTATTACATGAACTTAACCATCGGAATTTGAGAGGAACTGGAACGATAAGAGAAAATCGGATCTCTGAAAATATTTTGAGCTCATCTAGTGCACAAAAAAACAGAAGAGGGGCACATATGAATATATGCTTGAAAAGGAAAAACAAATTATAATTTGCAGATGGAATGACAACAATCTGGTTACTATGGCCTCGAACTATTGTGCTGTTAAACCAACTTCATTGGTGCGAAGATTTTCTCAAAAGGAGAAAAAGCATATTCTAGTTGAGCAACCTAATATTGTGAAGAAATATAATGAGAATATGGGTGGTGTAGACCGAGCAGATCAGAACATAAGTCTATACCGTACCTCTATAAGGGGAAAAAATGGTATTTTCCAATTTTCTGCCATTTGATTGACATGGCTGTTCAAAACGCTTGGCAGCTCCACCGAGGGAATGGTGGCAGAATGGACCAATTGTCGTTTTAAACGATCACTGGCGCAAGGTCTCTTAGAGACGAATAAAAGACCTTGCACCTACCAATGCGGAAAAAGCAGGCGAGATTCTCATGATTCGTCTCGTTATGATCGATTGGATCATCTCATTGTTTATCATGAAACGCAAATCAGATGCAGATTATGTTCGAAGAAGGTTAATTTTCGTTGCAAGAAATGCGACGTAGGGCTCCATCCAAAAGAATGCTTTTATAATTATCACGTCCAACGTTAGTCATGAATATATATTTTTCTTATATGAAGTTTTATTATATCCCCTGATAGACCTTGATTGAGCTAATGTCCTTTTAAAAGGACGGCATCTAGAGAAAAAACCACGAGGAAATAATTTTTTTGGATATTTTTCTACTATTCTGGGAACACATCTGAGTAAAAAAATTAGGATTTAGTGGAAATTCAAGGGAAAAAAAAGTCAGGCTTATCTGGGTTAATAGCGAAGACAATTTCGGTATAATGATAAAAAACGTGTGATGAACTATTGATTTGTGGACATATTTCATTTTCTGAATAATTTCTAGAATATAATTCCGATCGTGCTGAGATTTTGCATTCATATACATAGCATCAAACTCAAGTCCTATATACAACATTTTGAAGTATTAGCATTATATCTCCACCTACGAACGAGCGCTCAAAAGCAACTGCTCAGAGCTTTTCTCAAACTTCTTCTAATATCTTACAGCCTCTCAATGAAAACCTTGTACAAAGCTTAGCTCATATTCTCACGAAAACAAAAGTACACCCCTGTGATATTCTTTCAGTGTGTGCGTGCATGCCATCTCTTCACCAGAAGTTGTCCGAAATATTTACCATAAATCATACGGCTGGACATGACCTGTCATTCCTCAAGCCCGGAAATAAGAAAGTTTAACTCCTCTTGGCACTGGGGAACACCGGAGGAAAACTGAAAAATATGAAACTCGAAATGAATTATTATTAGTTCTAGGCGTCTGGGGATCGCTCCCTCTTCTAACACGTTTGAGCCATACGAAGAAGTTTTTGATTGATTCTTTTAAAGCGTTTTCTTTTTCTGTTTGGGTTTTTCCATCTTTTGGGAGTTTAGGGGAAGGTATCAAGTACAATACACAACTATTAGATCAATAGAAACAAGTTTTTCATTTCCTACATTATACCTACCCAAAATATCTTGTTGATGGCATTAACCAGCCATCGTCAGAAGAACACTTTTGACGGTCAGAAAAACAGCTTTCGTCTCTCATTGAAAAATGTTGTCAGTTTTTAAAGTTCTCGAAAATCAATTGATTACTTGGGTCAATTTTTGATTTATTCAAGTACAAAAATTCATCCAATCTTTCTTAGGCTGAATCTTAGTGTTAGAGCCCAGAAGTTTTAGATATCAATAGACGGTTGACTGATGAAATTTTCGGTTATTCTGCTATATGAAAACTTCTTCTTTTTTGAGCGCTCGTTCTATTTGAACTAGTTTTATATCGTTTTACCCAAATGTCTGTAATTTTCGAATTTTGAGCCGAAAATAGTATCAAACGATAGGGTTAGACTCCCCGATGACGAATTCGTGGTCAAATTGAAATTAAAATTTTCAGGAAGAGTTCCGGTCCCATATGGCTCGGTAAAGTTCATTGACCAGCCAAATCGTGCAGGGTGTTCCATAAAATATGGCCACTCAAAATGTTTGTTCCCCAATATCTCAGAAAATACGAAACCAATCGGAATGAAATGCTACGGCCAAATGCAAGATGCTGATAACAAGCCTCATGCAAAATTTTGTTGCCATAGTGTGAACAGAACCAGAAAAAATTCATTCAGAACATTGGAAAAAACTCCATATTTCCATAAAAAGATTCATATTTCATTTTTTGAATAATTTTCAATAAGAATCCGATTGAGCTGAGATTCTGCATTCATACAGGGTATCCCGGGAAGAATGCGACAAAAGGATACCATGAATCAAGTACATCAGGGAGGACTTTCATCAAGAAGTTTAAGTCGTTTGAGGGCCTTCGTTTGGATTATACAGGGTGATATTCATTTGATGGCTGAAATTTCAAAATTGAATAACTTTTGAACTATTGGACCGAATTATTTCAAGTCTGCAAGTTTTGTCACCCTTTACGATTGCCATCTTTCAATATTTCTGAATTTGAATAAATCAGATCCGGACTAGAAAAATTTCAGACATTCTCAATTTTTGTTGATAGTTTATCACCCTGTACGTGAACATTATGTTTTTTTTCATTTCAGTCACCATAAAGAATCATAAAATGAGAAAAATTTAAAATCTCTGGTTGACACTGTCATACAGAGTGATCTAGGAACATCATGAACTTATGAGTTAAATTTCATAGTTCGAGAAATCTGCTCACTTCTTGATCACCCTGTATGACCGTGCCAAGCAGAGATTTTGGATTTTTTCATTGATTGATTCTTTGTGGTAACGAAAATAAAATAAAAATGTAGTGTTCACTTACAGTTTCAATATTCATGAAAATAGAAAAAAATCAAGTCCGGATCTGATTTCTTCAATTTCTGAAAAAGTGAGAAATGCCAATCGTAAAGGGTGACAAAACTCCCCAATTTAAAATAATTCGGTCTAACAATTCAAGAATTATTGAACTTTGAAATTTCTCACATGAGGTAATGATTTTGTTCACTTCTTGATCACCCTGTATGACCGTGCCAAGCAGAGATTTTGAATTTTTCTGATTGATCGATTCTTTGTGGTTACGAAAATAAAATAAAAACATAGTGTTTACCTACAGGGTGTTCCAATATTCATGAAAATAAAAAAATCCAAAATTTTTTAAGTCCGGATCTAATTTCTTCAATTTGTGTAAAACTCAAAGATGGCAATCGTGAAGGGTGACAAAACTTCCGAATTTGAAATAATTCGGTCGAATAGTTTGAGAGTGAACTTTGAAATTTCAGCCATAAGATGAATATCACCCTGTATATCCCAAACGAAGGCCCTCAAACGATTAAAACCTCTTGTTGCGAGTCCTCCTTGATGTCCTTGATGTATGGTTTATGTTTGTCGCATTCTTCCCGGGACACTCTGTATTAATGGTATCAATCTCAAATGTCATATAAAATTTCGAGGGGATAGTCTTATTGCTCCACGAAAGAACGAGTGCTCAAAAGCTCCTGCTCGAGGCTTTTCTTAATTTTATTTCTCTTGATTTTATGGGAGTTTGACTTCATAAATTCTTGTGACATTCATTCAAGGTTTTTTGGACAAGTTTCGACTTATCTTTATTTCCAAGTTGAGCTAGTTTGTATGTTCTTTGATCCCAACATTTGAAGAAACGTTCAGTTTTTACCATTATAGGCTGTACAAGACTCACAAGGTACTTCATATATGCAGTTTTTGGTTGGTAGATCTTCATCATCAGATTTTACTCTATAGTTAGATTAGTTCTGATAATATCTTGAGTCTTGAATACAGATCATTTTGAATTAAATCACAATAAGTAGCCCAAAGTCCATATACCTATGATAGGACAACAAAAATTTGCTTTCTCAAAGAAGATAAAATTCAAGAAATTAACAATATCTCTCAGACTCTTTAGCTTAATTAAAATGGATATACCAAGATATTGCTAGAAAAGGCCTAAACAGTTGGTCCCAATAGCATAACCATAATCTTCAAACAAGTCAAACTGAACCGGTATAAACGATAACCAATTTAATACCATTTGTTAAATAATTCCCTGGAGGAGTCAGAAAAATAAGAATAATAACAATGTCAAAACATAATTCAAGACTCAAAATACTATCAGGGTTAAACTAACAGAAGTAGAACCGGAGAAAAAAAATCTCTGATAAAAACTAAACTAAACTAAAAAATATAAAGTGACTATAGTGAGTGTGGTAGAGACTATATCAGAGAAACTAAACTTATTTCAAAAGTTCGAATCAAAAAACATAAAAAATTAGCTGATAATGTAGTCAAAGCTTGTTCAACAAGCTTAGAATGAAAACCATAGGTGTGAATCTTTCTCGATACCAAAAATTAAAACGAACTAAATTCAGGGAAGCAGCATGTCAAACATGAAAATCTCATTAGTCAATCGTCTGTTGATGTCAAAAGAATCTGGGCTGCAATAACAAGATCTATGTAAAAAAGATCAAATGAATTGTTTCATTACTTATTCAGTCAAAAAAAGATCAGTCATAGATGATTGTTTTCTGGAAACTGTCAAAAATGACAAACATTTTTAATGAGTACGAAAAACCTTTTTCTGAATGGTCCGACAACTACTGGCGAATACTCACCGAAATGTGGAATACATGAAGCAAATAATATTAGAATAACTCACATTCCTTGTCTCATTTAAAATTGAAGAGATACCCCTGAATGATTGACCCTTCCTAAGACCTCATAGTTCTGTGATCTCAATTCTTAATTGAGTTCCCACAGACCGAATCAAAATCATCCTTACTGTTCGAGTGAAACCAACTTGTCAAAGCAAATCCAATTTAGTCGAAACCCTTCAACTGAAGTCCATTGAGGCCTTTAGGGGTTGACCTCCTAGTGCAATGGTGTATCAAACATCAGTATAAATAGTTCAGCTGATAACCTAGTTAGCTTTTACATATCGAGTTATGCGATAGTTATAGGTGAGGGTTTGGTCGATATGTTAAATAATTTATGAAGATCTTGCCCACCCTAAGTCCATTTGGTCTAGAGTCTGCATTATAGCTCTCTCAATTCAGGATAGCATGTGTAAACTAATAAACTAAACTTATAAAATAGGAATAATATTTTTCGGATAATGAAGCTTGGGCCATCTATCGGTTAATATTTGAACCATCGGTTATTTCGATTCTCACAATACTCACGTCTTTTGTCATTTTATTCGGTCAAAAGTTTCAGTTTATTATCTCCGCAAAAAAAAATAATGGATGAACGCTCTAGCAATGTTGAGAATTCATTATCGAAACAAAGGCAATTGCTCGGAAATTGCACTAAAATGATTCTGATATACGCAACTGGTTTCATTGTTGATGCGCCAACACGTGTTTGCTGCAGTTTGTGCTACGGTGGCTCATTTTTCTTTGAAAATGTAGACGATGTTATCTTCATGATCAAAAGAGATACATATCGCACCATTATAAACGAGACTTTTGTACTGAGATTAAAGACACAACAAAACCATCGAAATGAAATTTTGCGACCACATACCTACAAAATATGTACTCATAAGATGCCTCCAACGAAATTTGGTCGCCATAGTGGTAACAGAACCATAGAAACCATGCATTTGTGAGTGATCCCATGTCTACCTATACGTCACGAGATTTTGTAGATCCCGAGATGAATCTTATAGGTATCGACCTATTTTACGAATTTGATTTTGTCGATGATTTTAATTAAATTATTCATATGCCTAAAGAAGAGAAGAAATATTTTCGAAATGTCGCTGTATGAATAGTTGTAAATATACAGTTCCTAAAGACTGATAACTTCTTACCATAGCAAATTCAACCAGAATATTGGAAAAAAATTCTTATCTTTCCATAACAACACACCCAATTCAAGTGAAATTTATTTCGAGAGGAAAGAGACTTATACTGAATGTTCATGAAAAATTTCAAGAAGATCGTACAAGCAGAACCATAGAATTCGAACTTTTCCTAAATTATAAATTTTTTCGAATAATTCAAAATTTATTAAATAAATCGAGCTGCAGTTTCTCAGTTCTATCGAAATATCGCAAAAAAATTGTATTATTCCCATAAGAAACCTTCGATTGGAATGAAATCGAGTTTGATGATTTAAATTGGCAAAGTGAATGATCATGCAAATTTTCAAAATAATTGAGAAATCAGGAACATGGATGTTTGATATCAATCAATTATCGATTATTTACGAACTTAATTCTTTGAATGATTTCAAGAATATAATTCCGATCGTGCTGAGATTTAGCATTCTTAAATTTTAAGATTTCTAACGCAAGCAGACGTGCGCAATAGCTCTTCATAAAATTGAGGATTTCAGTGCTTAATATTCGAAAAATTATATTAAAAAAACAACTAAAGTGATTATAAGTGATTAGTACATACGCACAAGTTGAAAAATTTCGTGAATTTTTGGGAGTTTTGGGAGTAATAACTAAATCGAAATCTATTGTTGCGATATCTCAGACTGCAAGGTGTTACAGTGTTGCCAACATGGCTGAATTGTGCAAAAATTGTCAGAAGGGAGTGGCTGACGAAGACGAAGCAGTATTTTGTGATGGATGCGATACTTGGATGCATCGTCTTTGTATAAATATGTCGCAGAGGACCTACGTACGAATTAGCAAGTCTTCCGAAGAATGGTTTTGTGACCCATGCATTCAGCAGCAACCTAACAAAACAGCTAAAAGGAACAAAAATAAGACAACAACACAAGGTACAGGTCACAGTAAAGAATACACGTTGGCTGATGTAATGTCCAAGTTGGATTATATGGACAAGAAATACAATGCACTCTTCATGAAGTACAATGAGCAAATGGAAATTAATAAATCTCTTCAGTTAGAAGTGGCTGAAATAAAGAAGAAACTTAATGAACGAGAACAAAGAGATTTGGAGAATACTCTCATAGTTCACGGCGTACCCAGGGAGAATGATGAAAATGTTCAAGATATCGTCGAGAACCTGGTAACAAAATTAGAGGTGGAAATTCAGGGAAAAGTTCTGAGCGCCTATAGAGTTGGAAAAACTACTGGAAAGGCGGCACCGATCCGAATTAGTATGGAAAACAAGTCAGATAAGATAAATATGATTAAAAGCTGTAATAAAATCAAACTTACGGCAAAAGCTCTAGGATACAAATCAGATGAAAAAATATTCCTGAACCATGATTGACTAAGGCCAATCGACAACTTTACAAGGAAGCTCGTGATTTCAAATACCAGAACGGATATAAATATCTGTGGATTAAGGAAGGTAATATTTTTCTTCGAAAGGATGATAACTCTAAAATACTACTGGTTCGAGATTCAAATGATCTGGAAAACTAATAAAGAACCCTAAACTAAAAATTATATATATGAACTCACAAAGCGTGAGGAATAAATGGGACGAAATAACTTGCTTTGTGAAGTGCTATTATTGTGATATTTTGGTCTTGGTTGAGACCTGGCTGAATGAAACCGAGACGTCTTCCTACCAACTGGAAGGGTTCAAAGGAGTTCATACTTGTAGAAACAAAATAGGGGGAGGTGCTTCAATATTTATTAGAGACCATATTAATTTCTCTATAATAGAAAAATCAGATTTAAATGAAGACATCAGCTGGCTTTGTGTGGAAGTGGGTGAACACAATTTAAAAGTGAGTGCACTGTATAAACCTCCATCTTATAACGACAGTGACTTTCTGGAGTATTTGGAGGACATAATGGTAAAGTACCAAAAAAACATGTTATAGTAGGTGATATTAATGTTGACTTATTGAATCCTAGTTCGCAGATGTGCAAAAAATATCTCGATGTATTAAAATTGAATAACTTTCGTGTTGGTAATGTAATTTCTGAAGCAATGGCAACTCGGATAACATCACACTCAAAAACTCTATTGGACCATGTTATATTAGATCAAAACACTGTTTTATTAGACTCAGTTGAGGTTCAGAGCAATTCACGTTCTGATCACAAATACTTAACATTTAATATCAACGAATGTTTTAGAATATACCGGCCAAAAAACGTTTTTGAAAAGAGAACGGTTGATTATATAAAATTTAAGGCATTATTCAAAGAAAAATCACAACAGTACAATATTGATACATTCGCAAGACTAATTGATTTGATAACTGAGTGCAGGAGAGAGTGTGAATGTACGAAGAAAATTAAATGTCATTCTAATAATATGTGGGTAAACAATGAATTAATCGAACTCATTAAGAAACGTGATAAATTATATAGAAAAAAGTCTAAGCATCCAGCTGATCCTAATTTAGAAAAACAATTTAAGAGCTTAAAGAACGATGTAAACAATAAAATCAGATCCTTGAAAAATCGGTATTTCAGAATAGAATGGGAGAAAGCTGGCAACGATGTAAGGAAACAATGGAGATACATAAACAAACTGCTCTCGAGGAAAAAGAAAAACATTCCAGGTATAAAAAAGTTATCGGTTGGCCACGATATCATAACAGATCGGGAAACTATACTTGAGAATTTTAACAATTATTTCGCAAAGGTGGGAGAAAATATTGTCGGGGAGGTGGAAAATGAAATCGTTAGTAATGAACCGGTTTTAAATGTTCAAGAGATCGATAATTTGAATTCATTTGTTCTCACTCCAGTAACCGAGAAGGAAATCAATGATATTTTACTCAATTTGAAAAAGAATTCTGCACCTGGTCACGATAAATTATCTGTCAGAGATATTTTGAATTTAAAGGATGACTTATTGCCAATTTTAACAAGGCTTGTTAATGCAATTCTTTCAAGTGGTAACTATCCTAGCGAATTGAAGATCAGTAAAATAACACCCATACATAAATCCGGAAAAACTGATGACTTAAATAATTACAGACCCATATCCGTTATTAGTACGTTCTCTAAAGTTTGTGAAACGGCCATAAAAAATAGAATGTTATCTTTTATTAAAAAGTATGTTGTGGTCGATCAATACCAGTATGGATTTACGAAAAACAGTAATACCCTCAGTGCGACAGTTGATTTGATTAATGAAATTTCGTCAGCTCTAGACAATGGCCAGATAGCCGTGGTTATACTGGTCGACTTGAGAAAGGCTTTTGACGTAGTTAGCAGAGATATTCTTCTTAATAAGCTCCAACGAATGGGAATCAGAGGAAAAATACATAAGTTGATTAAGTCGTATTTAACCGATCGCCGTCAATATGTGTGTATAGATGATAGCAAAAGTGACTGGACTTCCAATTCGTTTGGTATTCCCCAAGGGTCGGTTTTGGGTCCCCTTCTTTATTCATTATACGTGCTTAACTTGAGTAAGTCAAACGTCCGGGCCAGGTATTTCGCTTTTGCAGGCGACACTGTCTTGATATATACAGGTAATAACATAGAAGAATTGAATGAACAAATTAATGAAGATCTACAACGGTATTTACATTGGCTTTGGAACAATAAATTGAAAATTAATATAAATAAAACTAAGTATATGGTATTCAAGCAAAAGAACAAAAAAGTTAAGAGTCTAAAGTTAAGCATAAATAATATTGAACTTCAAGAAGTTTGTGAGGCGAGGTACTTGGGTCTGATGTTGGATACACATTTGAGCTGGAAGAGCCACGTTGACTCCATAATCGAGAAAATAATACCGATGGTTTCGGCTTTATATAAGGTTCGATCTTATTTATCAAAAAAAGTAAATATCAGATCTACAATGCGTTTTTATGTCACATATAAGATACTTAATACCGATTTGGGGAACCTGTAGAAAAACATAGGTACTTCAGAAAAATACAAACGTTACAAAATAAATTGTAAAGTGTTGTTTAATTATGATCGATTAACAAACACTACACAACTTTACTCTGATTTGCAAATACCAAATTTGAAAAAAATATTAGAATTAGAACAATGTAAATTAATTTTTAAAATCATAAATAAAATACAGAAGTGCAATACAGAGTATACATTTACGAAAGATTCATAGTTATGAAACAAGAACACATCAAAACTTATATCAGACAAAAGTAAAAAGTCAAAAAGGGCTGAATAACCCAATAGCACAAGCTTCAAAAATATTTAATCAATTACCTACTTCCATAAAATCTCTCAGTTCAATTGGTAAATTTTCTGATCAAATAAGAGAATACTTAGAGTTGGTGTAATGTGATTTTGTCCGCTTTTTCAATAGAATGTTAAGTTGGCATTTTTTGAAATTTGTCTTGATGTGGAACTGCGATTCCTCAAACATCAGGTGTGTATGTACGAAATAAGATTTCATTTATTTTATTTAACAAAGGCACTGGTTAATTTCAATGGAATTCTGTATCTACTATCCTCGATACCAGTTTAGGGTACTGTTTAGAGGATTGTGAATGTAAATTTTTTTTGTATTTGTATATTTTATTCAATAAATCATTTCAAAAAAAAAATATGAGTATCTATCAATCTCGAGTCCTGTACAAAATTTGAGGTAATAGTCTTATTGCTCCACCAACGAACGAGCGCTCAAAAATACCTGCTCAGGGCTTTTCTCACATTTTTGGAATTGAAATCTCGAGGTCTCCTCCCATTAGTTGAGGTCAACTGATGTTACTCAAAATGAGCCTCCAAATAGAATGATTCCATTACTAAAAAGTTTGGGATATGTGATTCATAATACTCAAATTTTTTCAAATTTTTGTAGCGTTTAACCTTCACTCTGAAAAACAAAGCGAAGGCTAATAAGTTGATTTTTTATCGAGTATTATCTACGTTAGAGAATCAGTTAACACTCTGCAAACTTTTACTCACTATTTGTCTATCTCTCCCCTCTTCTATTTATAGTAATTAGATACATTTACAGGTCCACCAACGTACTCAACATCTCTCCAAAGTTCAGCTATCTCGTAATGTCTGTTTTGTGTATTTTAATTAGGAAATTTACGAAACACATTAAATATTATGAGCTCAGTATATGGAGTTTTGTTATTTATTGTTTAACTTTATAATATACGAATGGATTATCATCTTGAAATGAGAAACCAGGGAAACGAACTTGTATATTTCGGATTGGGAGTGACCTAATAGAAATAACCAACAAGAAAATGTCTGACTACAAGACTCTCATTGAAAATATTATGAGAAGATGTTTCAAGTGATCATTTAGTTTGAATTTCTTTCATTCTACTATATTATTTCATTTTATTCATACACTTTTATCGTCGAGTCTAGTGAATTGTACTGTATAATTTTTTATTTCTGTGAGGAAAGAAACTTTCTTCACTTTTTGGGACTAAAAAAAAAAATTATACGATACTTATCTTTTGAGTTGGATCTTATTATTGGAGTCAAGATTATTTTTCAGAATAACAGACGGTCAACTGATCAGGTAATTGTCATGAAAGTGGTTTCCTTTACTTTTCTACGTTCCAGTTCTTCTTCTTAATATTATAGAAGCTCCAACCCATAAAATTCTAAGGTATTCGGACAACGTTCTCATACATTTTTAGCGCCCAGAGCTTTCAATCATCTCCCGGATAATCTAAAGAGTATACCGCTGAATGTTGTTTCTCTCGTTTTTGTGATGTATGCCTTTGTTCTTTTCTTGTAAGGAATTGAAAACAGACCTCATACAAGGCTTTTTTTCGAATTATCTTCGAGGTTCCTATTTCAATGTTTGTTAATTAAGTTCTGTTTTGCTCTCTTTTCTAGTTGTTTTTTGTTGAGAATTCAAAATTGTTATATTGTTGATTTTTGATATTTCAATAAACTTCATCAATATTATTATTCATTAAAAAAATATTGGCCAAGCTTTGACTTATCAATATCTACCAGTTGTGCTAATTGTTTCATGTTTTCTGCAAGGTATTTGTATATGCAATTTTTGGTTCGATTTTACGTACTTTAGTAAGATCAGCCCTGATATCATCTTGAGATTTGAATAAGGTTATAGGTACATTACACTTATTTTTAATCCTTTGAATCCTTTCATATTATCCTCTCATGCTATTTTTCCTGGCATCAGCAATCGAATGCTGGCCGAAATGTTGAACAAAAGAAGTGAATGTTATGGAAATAACCCAAATAATATTTCAAGGATTGTTTCTCCATCAAGAATTCGACGTCAAGAAATAAATATGTGAAAATTACCATAATAATTCATTCACGCCACTTTGCCATTTCGTTTATAGTAGTAGTGGTAAAAAACATTAAGAAATGGACAAGTACGCGATAGAATACGAAACATAACATGTGTTTGCAAATAGTTCGAGATGAATTTTATGTTACTCCACATCCTCATACAATTTTTCTCATTTTTGAGCGCTCGTTTCGCCCAAATGTCTGTAATTTTTTAATTTTGAGCCGAAAATTGTCTCAAATGATAGGGTTAGACTCCCTGATAACGAATTCATGGTCAAATTTAATTCTGTCCGTGGGGCCGTCCGGCCGTCCGTTAGCACAATAACTTTTCAAGGGATTGTTCTAGAGACTTGAAATTTTCAGGGCTAGTTCAGTTCCCAAATAGCTCGGTTAAGTTCGTTAACCAGCCAAATCGTAGAGGGTGTTCTATATGAAATATGGCCATTCGAAATTTTGTTTCTCAATATCTGAGACAGAACGAAACCCATCGGAATGAAATATTGCGGCCATATGCGGCATAGTCACATTAAGCGTCTTGCAAAATTTTGTGACCATAGAACAGATCCATGAAAACTTCCCTTGAAATATTGAAAAGAAGACACTCTCATCTCCATAAAAAAATATCAGATTTCGTTGAAGTTTATTTTATGGATGAAGATTGATAACCTGAATGTTCATGCAAAATTTTGTGGCCATAATGTCAACAGAACCATAGAAAATTCAAATGGAATATTGAAAAGAAGAATCCCTATATTTCCATAATAGGATAACCGATTCGAGTGAAATTCATTTTGGCTATCAAAACTGATATACTGAATATTACTTGAAAATTTCAAGAGTATCGCATTATCAGAACCACAGATATACATTTTTGTAATTATTTTTTTTTATATATTTCAGTTTTTAAATAACTTCCAGAATATATTTCCGATTGTGCTGAGGTTGACCATTTATATTTATATTTGGTATCAATTTCAAATCCCATACAAAATTCTGAAGAAATAGTTTTATTGCTCCACCAAGAACTATAGTTCTTTGGCTATAGGCTTTGGCTATAGGTTTTTGGGCGCTATAGCGCCCAAAAGCTCCTGTTCAGAGTTTTTAAAAAAATTTTCTAACACGCATTTGAAGTAGCATAGGGTGCTTGCTTTTCGAGAAGTATTCGAAACCCTAGCAAATTTTAGTGTACACTGGAAGAAGGAAGAAGAAGAACTTCGAGTTGAGATTCGATTCATGAAATGAATAGGTATCAAATTTCAATATAAAAATCTGAAATAGCAACCGACAAAATTCAATTCTTCAAATACATCATTCCGATAATGAAACCATCCCTTATTTCAAGGTCCAACCCTGCCCCAGCACACCAACGAAATGTAACGAATTTTTGCTGTGAATTCCCTCGACTCAGGAATAAGCAATGGTTCTTCTTCTCTCCTCACTTCTTGCCGCCTCCTCCTCAGGGAATTTTGACCGCAAAAGGAGATGCGAAATTTGTTTTGAATTAGGGCTACTGTCAAAAGTGGACGGGACTACAACTGTGCTACGCTGAAGAACTTAAAGATGATAAATGGTCGGTATTTCGCTATGTCTACGATGAATAATGGATCGAAATGTTGTGAAATACTGTTGGTGAATTTTGTGCGACTTCTTGTACTTTGACAAAAGAACGTTTATAAATCGGCGAGGGGTTGATTAGGGGTGTCGTGTTTGAAGGTGTTCAACTGAAATTTGTTTATTGTGAAATATAAGAAAGGTATGTTGTGGATTGTGGAGGCTTCAGATTATCTGAAGGTGTGTTCTGAAGTCGGTCAATAATTTCGAGTGATTTTTTGAAGACAATTGTGTATTTTTTCTGTTGGTATGATACTCAATTACCGTTTTGTTCTGAGTGAACTATGGTGTTTTTCAAATAACTGGATGACGAAAACGGGGTTGTGATGGCCGATCTGATTTCAGCACTAATCTATAGAAGGCGGACGCCGATTCATCAAAGTTACCTGAAACAAAACAAGAACAAAATTAAAATACATTCAAAGAAACAAGGCACTTCATCAACTCTGTCTCAATTGGTTCCAAACAAAAATTATTACTAGTATATACCCAAGGTTTCATTAGCGTCCCAACATTATTCTTATCCTATATAACTGAAGGTTAGCTGTTCGAGTCTTCTGAAACCATCATTTTCCATATTCGTGTGAAAAAAAATTCATCGTTCTGCGAAAACTGTTTAAATGTTCGAAAAACTCGTATTCAGCTATTCATGTCAAATCACTTCCGAAAAACCTCATACAATCTGAAGTAAAAAATCAAGGAAAGGCCTGAGCAGGAGCTTTTGAGCGCTCTTCTATTGGTATAGCAATAAGGCTATTACCTCAAAATTTTGTATACTTAGGACTTGAAATTGATATTGAATATATGAATGCAAAATCAGACCACGATCTAAATCATGTATTCAAGAACAAATCACGCTCATGTTAAATCCAGTCTTTCTTATTTCCAGAAACACCTCAAAGAATAGAGGATTCCCAAACCATGTGCCATTCCAATTTCTGCAAGGAATGAGGTCATGATGACTGATCTCATTTTAGCACTGGTTCAAACCATATAATGTTTCCGTTTATGTTCGAATCAATGAAGAAGTCGAAACACCGGCCTCCTACAACTCGATAAAGAACACATATCAAATTAGTGTTTCAACATTCAAAACTCATTTTATAACATTTGTAGTAATATTCATTGATGTTGAAAACACGATGTATTCAGTTTGTTTACTTTATGATAAATGATTAAATAAAGTATACCCAACCACTCTTCTTCTATTACTATTGCTTTGCTTTTATGAATTATATCGCAAAATATAAAGTTTGTTGTTTGAATTAACTGAAACAGTCTTTCCAAATGCATTTTTAGGTTTTTGAAGATTTAAATGCTGATTCGAACAATAAAAACAAAGATACATAACCTAGAAATAGGCGTGAGGGTCAGTGCTTCAATGTGGACAGTCTAGGGCTTGGTGCATGGGTCGGTGCTATGGGCGAGGGTCAGGGCTTTGGGCGAGGGTGCGATGGGCTAGGGTCGGTGCTCCGTTGTGGACGCGCACTTATACTGAGTCTATTTCTGAAATAAATATCTCGATTCTTCGCAAATGTTAAAACTTCTTTTCAGTGAAAGCAGAGAATAATATTAATCGATCGAAATCAACCAATAATTAACTTATACTTCGGAGCTAATCTCGTCCTCGTTAAAGACAAATGCAAGGAAGTGGTATCAAACAGAGCATTTATGGATGGCCATTTCGTCCTTAGGACTCATATCAAAATTTGCGAAATATGCAAGAACGCTTCGGTCAATGCGACAAATGGTAAACATCTCGCTACTTCGTTCAAGGTTCATGCTATGGAAGGAGGTTTTCGTATGCTATAACTAGAGATGGCGTCTTAAGTATATTTATACCTCTAAAAATATGCCACTTCGCTGTAAGTTATAAGAAAACCTTGTATCATTCAGATTTGTCCTAAAAAGAACGAAATGGCCATCCATAGATGCTCTGTTTGATACCACTTCCTTGCATTTTGTCTTGAACGAGGACGAGATTAGCTCCGAAGTATGAGTTCAACATTGGTTGATTTCGATCAATTAATATTATTCTCTGCTTTCACTATTTTGATATTCATGGCCATCCTACGCGTTAAACCTCTTTCTATTAGAAACAATAACTTTCAGATAAAAGATTCAATATTCACCATCGCATCGTAGTGTCTTTCTAAATTTTCCACCCTGTATTCTTCTCCATACAGTATTCACGACCAAACCACTCATGTTAAATCCTGCTTTCCTATTTCCAGGAACACTCCAAAGAATAGCAAGCACAGAGTATTCCCAACCCATGTACCACTCCAATTTCTGGAAGACATACAACACTCATCGGTTAGATTGAAATCGGAAGCTTCTCCTACAGGAGCTCCTAATTCCCGATCGGAATTCAGGACCACGTAGCCTGTTGTATCCCTTGTGACTGGACAAAGCGCTGAGAAGAAGTAAGGGAAGGCCACTATTTCAATCAGTGTCACTATTCTATGGTTGTAGGTACAATATTGACGAATACTTTTAGATTGGAACCGGATCGAAATAATTTTTTTTATAAGGATGTTGACTTTTTTTGGAATTTATTCTATTTTAAAGATAAACTCTATACAAACACGAAAAAATAAAATTTTTCCTAAAAATATTGTAATTGCCAATAAAAAATACGTTAATGAGAAGACAATTCAAAATTCCCGCAGAAATCCTCAATTTTGTCCTTAGACTTATGAAAATATTTTCATAATTTTGTCACGTTATGATGATTACGTCAATATCCGATAAACAAACTTTGACTTCTGTCAATGCGAACTGATCTGGTGATTCCTTGTGAAAAAGTTGAATCTAAGCCTTCAAAATGAATACGTCTGTCTATAAATGCTGTATAAGGCGTTTCTTTTATTTGTAATAATGAATATGAGTTAAAAGTTCGATACTTACCTACAAAAACATTTTTACCTTTTCAAGCTCCGCTGCACAAAAATCCTTGTTTTCAGCAAAGAAACTTGCGACCATCAAGGAATCAATCTTCGGTAAGTTTCTTCTATTACCCTTGATGAATCCTGTCTCCATTATAAAGAAAATTGTAGATTATCGTTCTTGTAACAAATAATTGAACTATTCTGTTCTCTTTGAGCTTTCAACTTCGTAAGTTCGAATCTCGAATCATATATTAGATATACTATATACAGGTTTGGAAATTCACATCTGAAACATTCGATATACAACGCAGCAGAGAGAAAATTCTTTCGTCCAGTTGAACGTGATTATCTCGACTATTCATCTGTGCAACTAGACGAAAGAATTCTGATGCATTATTTATCGTTTGTTTCAGATGTGAAGTTCCAAATCTGTATATACTATGGTTTGAATCACAGAATCTCAGATCAACAAAACACTATTAATGTATTTTGTTGATCTGAGCACAAAACATTCGAATTTGCAATAACAATATCGGATAGTGACATCAACTACCTCTGATTGGCGTTCGCAGTCACGTGATAGTTGATAATAAATAACATAATTTGAATTAGCTTTATTTGATTTAACAAGAATAAAAAGATCACTTAAATGGTTTTTTAGGATTGCAAAAATTTCTCTCCCTGAGGAAAACCACAATTTTTATGAATTCGTAACATGAGTCAACATCCCCATTGTTTGAAACATAGATAAATTGAAAATAGTAATCATCGAAATGAATACAATCTTCAATTTATCTATGTTTCAAAAATTTGTTAGGTTAGCCTCCTTAAAGGCAAAGACTTTTTTGTTTGTCATTTTTTCTTCATCTTAAAATCCCTATCGTTTGGTCTACCGTTCATTCTGTGAAATTTTGTAGGGTGAAATCGTTCGGGAATACCTTAGATTCACAAGGTTTATTTCCGACGATGTTGGTACAAGGTTTTTCAATATCGTGATTTTATATATTTTCTGCCAATTCTAGTTACTTATACAAGATGTTCTATCTCAGACGAACCACCCCGTATATTCCATATCCCATACTGATTGGAAAAATTTCATGAAACAAGCGGATTGATTTTGTTTGGGGGATCTTTTCTGACGTATATTTGAAGCTTGGACGAGCCCCCTAAAAGGGGGCACTTCAACCCTGCAACGTCTTGCACGCCTATGCTTCTTGAAACGCCACTGGTGATCACAGAATATACATTGACAGACTGTCAATCTATGTCAGGTTATTTCCCTTTTCTGATCTTCGAATCTGCTTGATGTAATGAAATTCATTTGATTTTATTTTCCCGCTTTCCTCTGAAGGAGAAAACATCCATCGTATATCATGAAGTATTTTCATCTGAACTCATCGATGTTTTGTCTGGAATTTCTAAATTTTGGTTTGCGAGATAAATAATAATTATTGTTTTCTCAATAAAAGGAAGTGCGCTTCAGACTTCACTTCAGAACTTCCACTGTGTATATTAAAATTTTAGGTAATGATGTTTATTTTCTTGTCAGATTGATACGCAATTTTGTCAACGTTGCATAGAGTTGTCTGATAACTCGCAAGCTCGTCGGACGAGGCCGGTTACATTCGGCAACATTGAATTTATTTTACGTTATGACAGCAAATACTGCCAACTTCAGATAAATAAAGAAACGACTACTATGTGCTCATCCTTTCGTGTACGGAGTATATACATATTCCTTTTTGTAGTTCAGCCATTTCAAAACTAGACGACCTGTATACATATATCATCCTTCCAAACACCCTTCTATATCTCCTTTTATACCATCATGTGAACAAATATCGGATCCAGCCTTCCACGAACTTTCCCCGAAAGAAAGTTTTTACATTTCGCATTCATCATTAATCAATTTTCTCAATGTTTTGACCGTGTTCCCTGGGGTGGCATCAATCAACATCTATTGAATTTAAGTCGAAGTTGGGAGCTTTGGTAGAAAAAGGCCGCAGACTCAATGCAAAATCTTTCTGAATGTGGAATCGATATAGGGTGAGAGATTCCAACGTGTTTTATGAGGAACTGATACAGAATCTTTCCATATACAGCGTGTTTGGTCATGCCTTAGCGATAATTTAAGGGCATCAAATATACCTAATTTATCGACAAAATTGGGTAATTTATCCCCTCACTTTTGGAATGGCCCCCATTTTAAATTCACTTTTTTATCTTAATTGACCCTTCCAAATAATATCGATTTCTTTGGACATAAAGGTCTTACAGATGTGGAAAAAATATCTTTTGAAAGTTGATACTACCACCCTTTATTAAAGCGAGACAATAAGAAAACATTCAACTTAGAAATGTCATAAGAACTCATAAAACTGAAAAATGAAACAAATTAATAGGATATTGTAACGTTTCGGTGGTTATATCAGACACCTTCTTCAGACAAACTCGAAAATTCTTCAGAATTTTCTCATTTGTAATCTGATTGACATTGATAGTTGTCAATCTATAGATATGTTGATTTATTTGATTTTAAATTTCCTGATGTCACTTCCTTCCTCAATAAATCAATCCAAATACGATCTATTCCAACAGAACAATTGGCCAAATTATTCACTTCATCCAACAAAATACATGTAGATTCCTTAATTTTCCTTTTATAATTATCAGGTTCCGTCATGAGGATCTTTGAGTGGTTCCAGTTCATCATATGATCTCCGCTATTTGAACATATATGATCAGCAATTTGTGATCTTGTGATGTCTCTATTCCTGATGTTATTCTTATGTTCCCGTTTTCTTATTTCTAAAGGTCTTGATGTCTCCCCTGTATAAGATTTTCCACATATACAGAGAATATTGTAAACACAATTTTTTGATTTTTGTGTCTCATTCATTGGTTTTGTTCTAGTTAGAATGGATATCAAATCATTTTGTGTTTTGAAAACAGTTCTTATGTTGAATTTGGAACCAATTGTTCTTATTTTCTCTGATAGGCCAGGAATATAAGGAATGACGTTCAACAAATTTGGTTGTTCTTGACGGTTTTCTGTTTGTACCTGATCATCATTAGAATTTCGATTAGATATTTTTCGTTCTAAATTTGAAATTGTTCTTTCTATAAAATTTGGTGGGTATTGATTATCAAGTAGGAACTCTTTAATGAAAGAAATTTTATTATTTCTAATTTCAGGTGAAGATGAAATTAAACAGGCCCTATCATAAAGTGTTTTTATAATACCTGTTTTCACATTTAATTGATGATTGGAATAAAAATTTAGGTATCTATTAGTGTGTGTTTGTTTCCGAAATACACTTGTTTCATAATGATCTATAAATTTTCTTATTAGAACATCTAGAAAAAAAATTTGATTATTGTGTTCTAATTCCATCGTAAATTTAATGGTTGGTTCTTTATTATTGATATAATCAAAAAACTATGAAGTTTCTAAGAAATGCAGAATCCTCCCAGAATATATTCCAATCGATATTTGATTTATCCACTTTAGCATAATATATCTTACGTTTTTTCGAAGTGAGCTCAGTAACAATCAATAAACGTTGAATGATTCACTCCTCATAAACTTTGGAGTACACCAACTTTTATTCTACTCAAGATTCATCCAATTTCTGAATCCATTCATTGATCGGTATGTAGGTAGTCAATACGTTTAATCACGGTATTTCACTCTTGACAAGGAAGAGGCTTGCAACGTTAAATCAAACTTGGATCAACGTGTGATAAAAACGTTACGATGAAACAAAAAGAAAACGTATTTCTTAACGACATTTGACCGTTTTTTCAACGATGAAATATAGTGACGTTACCTAAAAAATACAACGTGTTTTAATTGTTACTGTGTTTATTGTTCTATAGAATACCAACATATACAATAGAATTTTTAGCAGTGTAGTAGAGGACAATAGTTCTTTACCACCGATCTCTACCATTTACTCTTCAAGGAAAACTGGACTTTTCTGTGTAAATGTATGCTTGTGAACACCACCAATGTAAACCGGGCTTAACTCATCCTCCTTCTATCCGCCCCTTACGTCATTTTGCATCGGCCTTCCAGCAAACTACGAAATTAGATAAAATACCGTCCACGTCTCAATCCCCAAGACCAAACAAATTCGAGGTTTCTGTCCACGCTGAATATATACAAGTTGCAAACTACACGCAAACTAAATAAATTCGTCGATCCGAAATGATGGAATTCCCGCATGCACACACACACAGAGAGAGGAAAGGCCAGAAAGTTCTTCTTTTGCCCGTCCTCACATCTGCTAAGGAAAGAGGCATGTGTTTGCAAACTTGATCCCAAGGGGTGGTGGTTTCTGGATGTGTTGAACTCTAGATGATTTCGCTACTGAAGGAAAGGTCTAGGAGAGGAAAAGGAATGTTTGGATTTTTCATTCGATTGTCTCTGTGGATCATAGGTTTTATTGGGGTTTTTTCTGTGTTTATTGTCATACGTAGGAATGTATGGTATCAAGTCTACAGTTTTTCCGCTTAGATTGTGAAATGCACATGCTAAATTATGGGTTATAGAAAAAAGTTTAGGAAGCCATATCTCTTCTGATTTATTGAATAAACCAACATCAATTATGAAAATTAGCAATTATCTACCCAGTTAAATCTTGATAAATCATGAAACTAGATCAAAGTCAAAAAGGAACGATTTTCGAGAATTGTCAAAAGTGTTCAACATTTCCAGAAATAATTAAATAAATAAATAAATACTGCGAAGAAACTTAAAATATAAAAAAAATTAAAAAAATGATATATTTAGATATAAGTTAGATATAGGTAATTATGTAACCAGGCCCACCAACAGATAACTATGTTTATCTGTGGGATTTTGCACCTACTGATGTAATTTACTGGTTTAAATAAATAACCAAAAGTTTCAATACTTTATTCTGGAAAAGAGAAATGAATTACATTTGATGAAAAAAAATCTTATTTGTTCAATGCACCTTTCAATAACAATTGAAGGGTTTTCCAATAAGAGGTGTTATTTTGTTATTCAAAGAAAAATGCCGTTTTTCAATACAAATGATCGGATGCTTAATTCATTATAAAGAAGAAGCTATGCCGTCAATAGTGGAAAATAACATAGTGGAAAATAACATCAGGCAAATGACCACCTCGACCACGCTTACAGGACCATATCCTTTTAATGAAATTTTCCCTGACCAAATTGCAAGTGCCTTATGTTCTCGATAATCTCACGACTACCATCTTTAAGGTCTTGAATCGACGCCGGGCTATTGGCATAGACCTTCTCTTCCACTTGGCCCCAAAGGAAGAAGTCGCAAGGAGTTAAATCACAAGATGTCGGTGGCCAATTGTGATCACCTCTTCGAGAGACAACCCAATCAGCAAAGGCATGACGTTGTTGATGATCGGTCGGCTTGAGATCTTGTGTTAACTGAACACGGGATTTATTCTACACATCACTAACTTGTCTCAACAGCTCGAATTTTTCCACCAATTTCTTCATTGCGGTCCGACAAGGTGCTTCACGATGACCAAAAATGTTCGAGTTTTACGAACCGTCTCTGCCTAATTTTCACCATATTTAGTGAATTTTAATAATATCATTGCGTTCTTGAAGCGTGTATGGTCCCATTTTCATTAATACCGCAGTTTCTACTTGTCAAATGTCAAAAAATGACAGCTTCAAACGTGACATCTACAGAAATAGCTGGCTATTCAAAATAACACTTCTTATTGGAAAACCATTTATATGTCGTTGAACACCCTAATCTTATCATCCACTCCCTTGGGTTATTGATTTGTGGAAAATAAAAGAATTGAACAAATGGGAGAACACAATAAATGCACCATGGTACAACAAACTAAAAAATAATAATAATGACGAAAACACTGTAACTGAAGAAACACATAAAAAAATTGAAAGAATCTGGGTACATGAGCACCCATAGAATTCACTGAACAGTTAATTGAGAAGAAGCAAAAATAGTTTTTTTTCGAATTTTAGGTTCAGAGAATGATTCCTGAAAAGGCTATCGAATGCTATCGTGAAATTACTTACAGTAGAGGAGAAAATGATGGAAATTGTCAGCCTAACCTTCCAATAAATTTTCCATCATTTTTCATCGAAAATGTCACATCAACAAATACTAAGCATGTCTTTCCCCATCCTCCTCCATTCAAATATTATTCAAATCCTGGGCACAAACAGGCCCCTAACCTTATAATTTCACGCTGTCTAGCGGCTTATACGTGTACCTTGGTCAACTTTTCACGCTCGCATACATATTTCATCATTCCGAACCTTCCTATGTATGTCATCTTCGTAACCAAGAATTCCCACAGCCCCTACGCTAATTTCGTCCTACGGAGCATCCCCTCCTCCCCTCCAAACCCCCCCGCAAAAACAGAATACATGATTATCCTTTCTGCTCAACTTTGACAATTACAGAACTAAATATAAAGTCAACAGGAGTGAATGTAGCGCAGGGTAGAGAGCGGAAAAAGAATGAAGTTTTAATTTTTAACCGCTCTAAGTTGGCAGGACGTATGACGTACGTCCCCAGAGCTGCTGCAGTATTGCCAACGTAGGAACGGGAGGTTTTAATGGCGATTAAAGCTCGGCAGGAAGTCGCGAAGAATTTTAAATTTGTAAATGAATGGTTTGGTGGAAGTTTGAGTTGGAAAAGGTAAGGTCTCTTGGGGTCTGTGCGATGTTGTTTGGTTCAATACGAGTTTTTTGGGAAGTTGTCAGCTATGAGAAAACACTAGATTCTTGATTTCAATTATATAAGTTCAGATTTCAAAATGGCGTAGGGAGTTGATCTTCTAGATGGTCCAATAGATATTAAACAATATTGGAAAAGAAACCGTGAAAAATATAACGAATTCAAAAAATACAGCTGGATTTTGTGGTTGCGTAGCACTCAAATTTCTGGTATAGATTCTCTATCATTTACTTATGAAAAAATTATTTGTTTCCACTGTCATTCAAAATTCCAGGCATTAGGGAGAAATACAACCATAAAAGACGTTTTTGCCGTATGAAATGCCCTGTGTATCGGATAATACAGGGTGTCCCGAAAATTGTGGAAATTCTCTCGGATTCAGATAGAACATAAAAAATAAGTGAGATAATTTTTTGTCCTAGCGGCCTTTCCTACGAAGATACGATCTCCTTAATGACGCCATTGAAAATTCATTTTAGTGGAATACCTACATTTCAATTACTTACTTCTCTTTCTTTATTTTTTTGTCGAAAACGGTTCATTTTATCGACATTGAACAATTGTATCTTTTCTTAAGCTTAATGTTCAAGGTATCTAAATTTGTTTCTTTAGCACCTTATCACACAGGGTGTTGAAATGTAAGCATTAAAATGTACAACCCAGTCCGCCCCTGGAAAACTGAACAATTTAATTGAAATTAGAGTGCGATGATTTAATTCTATCAATCATATCAAATTATATCGAGTATTTTGAAACTCATTCCATTAAAATGGATTTCCAGTGGCGTCATTCAGGAGGTCGTATCTTCGTTTGGGAGGGCCGCTAGGAAAAAAATTATAAAAACTTGTCATCCTCAGTTTTTATATTCTATCTGAATCCGGGAGATTTCCCACATTTTCCGGAACACCCTGTATATGTACCAGTATGAACAACTTGTATAATTTTCATACGTAAAACAGCAAGGTCTATAAAATCTCACGTAATCGTGAAAACGTATCTCAGACTAACAGAACTGATATTGAGATAACACGTAATCTGATTTATTTCTTTAGAACCATTATGGATCGATGTTTATTAATTTATGATATTTGTATACAAATAATAATTAAACGTGTATAAGTAACAGTTCGTAATTGGCTAGACAGGAAGAATTGAATTACATAATACAAATGCCGATTCAATCGGGTTATCCACTTGAGTACTGTTCACATGTAATGAGTTCAGAATGTTTTAAGTAATGAACACCTTCGATGAGCCTGCTGAGTATTATTCGCCATCCCTCAACTGTGTAACGATTTTGCCGAACCTACCCTAGCTGGGTAATGGGTACATCACATGGCGATCCTGCCAGTCCTATGCAGTTAAAGGCAAAGATTAGGTTTTTATACCCAAATTGTGAGGTTCTGTCAATGGAAAGTTCAAATTTACAAAAATCAAATGAATCTGCACAATCCAATAAATCACAAATATAGATCAAAATCATTGATGATTGGAATTCAAGAAGTGCAAAATTGACAAATATTTCTGAAAGCGGCAAAGGTTTTTTGGATATTTAAAGTTTTAAGGAGTGATTCCTTATGACGACTGGTAGAAACGTAAGTTTTAGTTTGCAACATCTCGACCTGAAATGAATATTTATGCTTGTAATTGGTAGAATTCTCTTTACAGGTTTTCTGAAAAGTGGTCCTACCCTCAAACTCCAAAAAATATGATTCAATCAAGAACTAATTAATTTATGATAATTCCTTCTCAAATGCTTCTGTTCTGATAAAATCTACAAACTGCAACCACATAAACTTCTAGATTCTTCATTACGCCCATTCTCCTTGTTCAACGACTCGTATGACATTTCATAGATGGCGGTAGTTAAAATTGCGACACAGAATACACGGGACCTATCATGTCGTTCAAGTGTGCAGTAGTTCCCATGTCGTATAGGGACTAATTAATTGTTCTAATCCATCTAACGGGCTTACATGTTGCGGTGTATTGAGGCAATATGTTTATGCAGTTTGAACTGACGCTGTGGTGAGAGAAACATGCTTATAGGGTACAGGAATTGGATGGATTCTTGAAGAAGGGAAAATGAACGGACTTGTTACCCGATGAATAAACTGCAATAAGCGTTTTGATCTACTTTCTATTGAAAAATCACCCGAACATATTCCAAACCAGTGCGATTTCGAGTCAGAGGGAGTGTATGGTCCTTCAGTCCAACTACACAACTTAAGGGTTTCCAATAAGAGGTGTTATTTTGAATAGCCCACTGTTTCGGTAGATGTCACGTTTGAAGCTGTCATTTTTTTACTTTTGACAAGTAGAAACTAAGCCATTAATAAAAATGGAACGATACACGCTTCAAGAACGCATTGCAATCATTAAAATTCACTATAAAAATGGTGAAAATTTGGCAGAGACGGTTCGTAAAACTCGAACATTTTTGGGTCGTCGTGAAGCACCTTGTCGGACCGCAATAAAGAAATTGGTAGAAAAATTCGAGCTGTTGGGACAAGTTAATGATGGCGACCAACGAAGCGATTGACTACATCCGTCAACTAGATGTCAGCCCATTACTTACTTCTTCTTTATATACACATGTGTTATGTGTTATTATGCCATACGATAAATAAATAAATATAAAGTGATGTGAAGAATAAAACCCGTGCACGTCGCTCAAGAACAGCCGAGAATATTGTGTTGAAGAAAACTCAGGTTTGTCCATTCGTCGTCGTTCTTTGGAATTAGGCATTCTTTATGTCCGAAATTGGATAGTTTTGATCTGGACAACGTTTACTTTCAACAAGACGGCGCTATGTGAATCATTATCAACGAAACCATTGACCTTTTGCAGGAAAAGTTTCCTGAACGTGTTACCTCTAGAAGAGGTGATCACAATTGGACACCGAGATCTTGTAATTTAACACCTTGCGACTTCTTCCTTTGGGGCCACGTGAATGAGGTCTACGCCAATAGCCCAGCGTCGATTCAAGACCTCAAAGACGGAATTCGAGGCTATTGAGGACATAGGGCAGCCACTTTGCGATTTGGTTATGGAAAAGTTCATTAGAAGGATATGCTCCTGTAAGCGTGGTCGTGGTGGTCATTTGCCTGATGTTGACACTATTAACGGCATAGCTTCTTCTTTATAATGAAATAAACATCTGATCATTTATATTGAGAAATGCCATTTTTCTTTGAATATCAAAATAACACCTCTTATTAGAAAACCTTTCAACTTTACCAATGTATGTACTTCAGTTCAGTAATTCAAGTGGAAACCGTGGTTATGAGGCAGTGCATATTGCAATATATTATATGACAAGAAGAAAGTCCCACAAACGCCTGATGTCCTGGAGGTATGGCTAGTCTGAGAATGCAAACTGTCATTCAATGCACTCATGCTAAACAAACAGGTCAATCTTATATGCGTAGATACCTAGTCCTACTGGAGTGTACTCCAAAAAAATGGCAGACTTACTGGCAAGAGAGGAAGGTATAACACTTTTATGGGCCAGAGCCATTCTGTGGCTTCTCAGAGGATTATCAGACGACAGCAGTCAGGAAAGGGGAACAAAAATAAATGATCAGATCCTGGCAAAATCATTCCTCTCTTTGTTAACGTGCTGAACCAACAACGTCCTCTCACTCTGTGAGTTAGAACTAAAGAAAATAATGTGCATATTCATAGGACACATATCAATCGCAGAACACGGGAAAGGTTTTCGATTATTCGAAATTTCGAAATATTTTCACTATGAACACAAATAACCTGAGAGGACATATCTTAAAATTGAAACGTGAGCACTTCAGAACATCTCAACGTCAAAATTTTCTACCCAACCGTATTTTTTACTCCTGGAATCGACTCCCTGACATGGTGGTTCGGTCATCCTCAGTAAATGGATTCAAGAAGAGTTACGACAGGTGGAGGTGTACATGATGGTGGATCGTTGGATGCTGTTTTCTTCGTCACCGCTTTGAAGGTTTCAACCTTCTGTAGTTTTCCTTCTGTTCTTTTCTTATTTTGTAATTTTATTTCTAACGTGCTGCACGTTGCCAATTGTATGCTTTTATTTTTTTTGTAAATTATCGAGTTTATAGCTCCCTCAACTCAATTATATCAATTATATAATGAATAAATAAATGAATAAATGCCGGTATCTTCTACCAAGAAGCCATCGAGACAGCGTAACACCTTGTAATGAACTCAGCTATGATAGGTTCGACCAATAGTTATTCAGTTGAGGTTTGGCGAATAATACTCAGCAGATGCTTCAAAGGTGTTTATCTTAAACCAATCTGAAATAGTTAAAGATGAACAGTACTCAATTGGATATTCAAATCGAATCCACAACTGTACGATGTAATTCAATCCTGTCTAGCCAAACAATATATGTAATTCATACATATTTAATTGTTGTATTTATACCAATGGGTACGTTCAGAAGCACTCAACTGTTGACATAAAGCAAAAATCAGTTGAGTAGAGTTGAGTTTCAGCGGATGAGAAGTTTCTGAACGCTTCGCTGAGTGATTTACAAATATGACATAACATGATATATAACCTTACTTTTTGATATCCCGTTGAGAAACTTTTTGTGATTGTACTTGCAGATTATAAATTGAAATATATTGAAAGAATTAAAATACTCCTTAATAAACCTCATTTCACAGAACACAACAATACTAAACTTCAACTAAAAACCCTAAACATAACCAAATCACAGAATAGGTATATGCGCATGTCTCAGCGGTCAGATGAGTTACAAAGCGCAAAGTTTTACTGCTGGCAGAAATCGACATCTGCTGAGAAACATCGATTTGTCAACGATTTTGCTGAACGCTATCGCTTTCTCAACTTACTCAACTGTTACCAACAGTTGAGTGATTCTGAACGTACCCAATATCAGTTCCATCTATCTGAGACACGTTTTTATGATGACATAAGATTATATAGATGTGGCTGTCTTACGCTTGACAATATAAAGACTGTTCACACTGGTACATACTAAAACCTACTCTGCAAATGTTCAGCTGTCTATATGGAAAGCTTTGGTTCGTGTTTTCTGAAACCGGAGAGAATAAAAGAAGTTGCAACTAGAAAAGTGCAGGGTTTATTGAGACCTTATTACCATAAAGGTAAACAGCGTAGGGTTGCACAACAGATCTTGAGGTCAAGTTGCAGTGAGAGCTACTGAGCTCTAACACTCATTCCAACAAATTGAAGTCGATTCTTCACAACACCATGACCCAAGAATGCTTTGATTTTCCGATATGTGACTTAAAACTTTGCATCATCGTTGTAGCAGGTTTCAGCATTCTCAGCTAGTCGCAAATCAACCAATAGCATATTTTTCAGATGTCCCTAATTGATTCTTCAGAAATGACAGCTGCCTTAATAATATGACTATTCAAAATCATACCCTTTATTGGAAAACTTCCACTGAATTCACCGAAGTGCTATCAAAATCAATAAAAAATATGTCCATAATATATCTTCAGTTCGCAAACTCTCACGAGACAGAAAACCAATCGGAACAACCCCCAAAATTATGACAAACACTCCTAAAAATCGGATTAAACTACCCCGAAATATCGACTCCTCAGATCTCAACCCATAAAACAACTCTGAAAAGACACCCCTAACCAATATCCGCGATTCACAATGAAAATTCACCTCTAGAAACCGTTCGTCAACCACCCCTAGGTGGTTATTCATTTCCAACCCCCTCCCCGCAGGTCCAGGCGCATAGAGAGGTAATTTCGGGGGTCGTAAAACAATAATAAAATAAGGTTTTTGATTTGGCGTGATTAAAAAATGTGGGGTGAGGGTGAGACGGCGAAGAATAATTCTTTACGCGCTCGGCGCTGGATGTGGCGGCGTCCCAGAGGATTTTGGGGGTAGTTTCCACCCCCTGCTGGGTTCGGGATCGAGCGGCGTTTTTTTATATGGATATCAAGGGTTGAATTATGGTGATTGCTAGGTGTATACGTGTGTTACGGGGTAGAATCTGTGATGATTTTTGTTGGTTTGGAAGGAACTGTGTTCTCTGGTACAAAAAGAATAAGAAGTCTGGATGAGAATTATGAACAGATTGTTTATTGTACTCCAGATTAGTTTTTTTGAATTTTACGAACCGATCACTACTTTTCTTACCTCAAACTGTGTACACGAATTTAGCTATAACATTTTCCTGAGAGATTGGTTTGGTTTACTGTTTCTCTGACTTTGAGAATATTTTCTACGTACACTTTGCAATGTATAAATTTTTGCCATTTGTATTTTTGCTAAAACTCATGATTCTTCGAGAATACAGAAAAAGTTTTTTGAATTGATAATTTTATACATCTTATACACATTGTCAAAAGTCTTGTCGGTTTTTGTTTGCAAAATGACAAACGCACCGGTCAATTTCTCCACCTTGCCTATGGAATCCTGACTGAACTATATGAATTTGATTTGTTTCATCTGAGAAAGTTCCATTATATGAAACTCAGTACATCCAGAAATCGACCAGAAATAAAAGTGCCACGTTGTCGGTTGCAAAATGGTGAATGCGCCAGTCAGTTTCTCTACCTCGAATTTTCCGCCTATAACTCATCTCCTATCATCTACGATTTAACAAAATGTAAGATCAATCAAAACTAAGTTGAGATAGCGAGACAAATATAGATTATTTATTCCTTGGGATGCTTATGTGGGGCAATACTTTCGACGACATGGGTATAATCGTCGTAAATCTTAGGATATCCAGAATACCAACAAATATCAAATGAGGATACAAAGATACTGTAATTAATTCCAAAAATCTTTATACAGAAAAGGAAATTTCCATAAACTTCCCATCGAATCATTTGCATTTCACTCGTTCTAGTCAAGAATTCTTATTATATGAAACTCAGCATATTGAGAAAACCACCAAACATAAAACAACATTGTTACGTTGTTGGTTGCAAAATGGTGAAGGAGTCGGTCAATTTTTTCCACTTTGAATTTTCTTCTCATTACTCATCCCTTATCATTATTTTCCTCATCCCTAGTGTGTTATCGATTAAAACACCCATACACATCATACGTTCCGCCCAATACGCATAATAAGAATAATACGTCTATATGAGTTGAAACAGAGAGACATCTTCATCACATTTCGAGAAATAGATTATTTCTTGAGATACTTATGAGGAGCAATACATTAAACGATATTTGTATTATATATTATGTATTTTATGATATCCAGAATGCTCCCACATCGAAAATAATGGAACCACGTTGCAACTGCAAAGTGGCAAATTTTCGCTGGCTTACAATTACATTACCTACTGGAAATTTCTATGACATCTTCATTTAACCATCTGAATTTCATTTTTTCCAATTGAAAATGTTCCTTAATATGAAAGTGAGCATATTCAGAAATTCTCCTAATGTAAAATATTAGCGTCACGTTTTCAATTGCGAAATGGCGAATGCGACGGTTGATTTTTGCTGCCTTTAAAAATTATTCCAGAAATTTCTTCCTCCAAATATGGGAATGTTCATGGAATCCTTATTGAACTTTCTACATATCAGTTGCCCTACTGAGGAAATTTTTATTATATGAAACTGAGCATATTCGGAAAACCACTAAACAATAAATACCAGTTCAGCGTTATCGGGTGCAAAATGGCGAATGAGCCAATTAATTTTTTCACCTCAAATTTTTCGCGCATATGTCACCCTCTATCATTATTTTCCACATCCCTCATGTATGATCGAACAATTCACCAAAACTCATAATATTTTTACCACAGTAACGCCAAAATGTCATCTCATTTCCAGAAAATAGATTATTTATTCCTTGGAATACTTATGGCGAGCAATACCTTCGAAGACATTTCTATATTTGTTTTAAATCTTAGGATGTCCAGAATACCGACAAATCGCAAATAAAGATACAAAAAGACTGTAAAACTCATTTCAAATATTTCTCAATATAATAATAACAATTTCCATGAACTTTCGATTGAAACATCTGAATTCTACTTGTTCCAGTCAAGAATCTTTATTATATAAAACTAAGCATATTGAACAATCAAACATAGAACTTCAAGTGATCTGTCGAATAAATACCCCAAGGTAACATACTGCTAAATGAAGAATGCGTCGATTAATTTTCGTTGCCTGTAAAATTTATAGCAAAACTTTATCAATACAAAAATGAAAATTTGAATGAAATTATGTTGAAACTATCAAAGTTAACAAGTTTTATTCAAAAAAGTTTCAATATATGAAACTTAGCATATTGAGAAAACATCCAAACATAAAACACAAGTGATACAACGTCGGTTGCAAAATGGTGAAGGAGCCGGTCAATTTTTCCACCTCAAATTTTGTTTTCATAACTCATCCCCTATCATTATTTCCCTCATCCCTCGTGTATAATCGATTAATTCACCAAACTCATCATATTTTCTCCACAGCAACGCCAAAATTTCACCGGACAGGCTTCACGATTAAACAAAATATAAGATGAAATCTCCAAAGGGTCTCCCGAAGGATTGCTCGGAAAACTCAGTGGGTATGTCCAAGAAGAAGGCGAATAGCGGCCGTCAGAGGTGTGACGCCTCGGCGCGTGGGCGCTTGTTGGGCGTCGCACCGCCCAACGCCACGCCCGCGTCTTCCGCGATCCGCCAGCTCCTGGTATTCTGGGTCCCAGAAGAGTCCGGTATTTGTAAAATTGATACGGAAAAGAAGGTCCTGTGGGTTTTGGGAAAGATGGAAGGAGCTCTGGATTTTTTGTTTGGATGTTGGAAGGACTGGGAAAAGTAGGTCTGGGTTTTGTGATGGAATTTTTGCGATTGTTCTACATGTCAATGTTTGAAATCAGTTTGTTCAGAGGGTTCTTTCTGATTTTATATTCTACATTCAAATATGCACTGCAATTCTTCTTCAATTCCTAAGCCCAGAAGAATCCAGTATTTGTTGAAATATTACGGAAAAAGGTCCTGTGGGTTTTCGGAAATATGGAAGGAACACTGGAATTTTTGTTTTGTAATGAAATTTTTGCGATTGTTCTAAATGTCATTGAAATCAGTTTGCTCGGAAGGTTCGTTCTGCTTTGAAACATTGCATTCTAATGACAAATATTTTCCAGTGGTGAATATTTGTATTGAAAGGCTGTAGAAAGATATTTCCTCTATACTTTTTGCGAGGGTAAAAATGTTTCAATCTTTCATCAACTATTCCTCAGATACGTTGAACAAAAATGTTTAATACTCGAGATAGTTTGAATTTGTTTTCTCAGCTGAAATGTTTGCTGATTGCTCTCAAGATTCTCGTATTTAATTTCTTCAAGAAAGAAAGAAAGAGGAAATACAAGATTCCTGCAGTTTTTTCTTATTGAAATATAAAGAGAGTTCTTTAAAGTATTTTTGAGTTCATAAACTTGAAAGCTGTCATGATGTAAATATCAGTACAAAGATACCAGAAAAAATGTGATCCACAGATTGATGAAATTATCTGAGTCCATGGCAGATCCATTCATTCTGTGACGTCTTATGATGCAAAATCTTGCGAGAATATCCTACTTTCAATTAGGTTTGATGGTTGTATTTCATGTTTTTATGTTGGTAATCTTCTGTTATGGTTTCATCTATTTTATCTGTTGATTCAGTGAAACGGCAAATCAGAAATACAATGCAGATATCAATCAACTGATTATGATAGTAGTGACTATATTGTTCAATGAATTCCAATGGAAATATTAATGCTTTCTTCACTATCGATCTATTTAACTGTTTACTTCAATTTTCAATAATGAGAACTAGGGTGAAAAGTTCAGTTGTTGACGCCATGATAGTGATTGTTACTGTGCATATATACCTATACAGATGTAATAAACTATTGGTGCTACTAAGGTGTTTTCATCTGTCTCTACCTATTTCAGAATGTTTTATTTCTATTTTTGCCAAGTTCAATTTCCTCAGGTTATCATCCTGAAAACGACATCATTAGATATTTGGCGTGAGATAGGCAACCGTGCGAAACGTATTCATATTTCTCGTGTTGTAATCTATAGTTTTTTTTATTGAAACAATATCGTTCCTTAAATGGAGAAATTAATATTAGATTGTAAATTTTTGAATTATTTGGATTTTTAACGTTGCTATGGGCCGTGTCGTGTTTGTGAGAATCATGGTTGACTGGTTTTATTTTGATGTCTTGTGAGAAAAAAAATTATTGAAATAATGTCGAACTAGAAACTCAAGCGGCGAAAGCCCATGAATTTTTGATGCCTGCCAAATCTAAAGCTACCTTTAGTAAAAGTATGCAGGCTTTCAGAAGTGGAACGGTGGTGGACGGTGTAAGCGAAAATATTTTGCTAGCATATTTTGAAGATTTGGTATGTCTCTCTGATTCCTGTTATTTTCAATGTATGATTAATTCATTTGATCTACAGTCGCAGAAATATTCACCAAACACGTTATGGCCAAAATTATCTATGTTAAGGTCCATGCTACATTTGAAGGAAAAAACGAATGTGAAATTATTCGATGAAGTTAAAGCAATTGTTAAGAACAAAAATAAAAGATACGTTTCCAAAAAATCAGCAATGTTGTCCCGGGAGCAGATCAAGAAATTCTTGACAGGAGCTCCAAATGACATTTTTCTGATGTATTAGGTGAAAATTTGCTTAATATACTATTTTTAGTGAAATTTCATATTTTCCTTGGGACAATATAACTTAACGTTTCATATCAGTGTTATGACATATGGTAACTAAGGTGATATTGCTCAATATTCATTCAATAAAAAAAAACACTTTACTCTATATTTGTCAGTAAAACCTTCACAATCAAAGATTATATAGTATAAAGATCGGAAACGACACGACTTCAGTGTATGAGCGCCATCTCTGGGTCAAATGTGAACTAATGTCACTATAGAAGGGTTAAAATTCTGGTTCTATGATTATAAGTTTCGAAATCAATATACATGGGAAATGTCATTGATATAAAAAGTGCCAATCATTTCGTTTGCACAAATATTATTTCACTTCGAATGGCTTTTGTCGTTAGTGTCGTCTCGAAAAAAGTGGAAAAAAGATGAGTTTGTACCCTTCAGTAATGCAGATTACGAACGAGATAGTGGAACTGGATGATCAACTGGTGTTTTATGGATGTATGCAGGTAAAGCCATATCTTGGCTTGATCAACGTCAAACATCTGTTGCTATTTCCACGATAGTGGCTGATAGTGAAGCTGCACGGAAAATGAAATGGTTAAAGTGACTATTCAGGTAAAGTTTTCCATCAATTCAAACAGTGATGGTGGACAACGAAGCTGCAATTGAACTGAGCCAGAAACTGGAATTCCACAGACGCACTAAGTATATTCATATTCAATCCATGTATAAATCTTACAATAATACCCTAATATTTCTGTAATATCTTCTATAAATGCATAATAAAAATATTACACATGAAATACTGAATTTTATCGAAAATTATGGATTTAAAATATAAAAATGAAACATCCTGAAGGGAATACGAATTTCGCATAAATTCTTATTACAGTTTTCTTTATATGATTTCTAATCCAAATTACAGATTTTATATAAAAATTGATCTATAGTGCCATCTCTGGGTCAAATGTGAACTAAAAAATGTAGTCGTTTTTTAGTACTACGAATGTAGGGCCGTTTCCTATCTTTCTATACTCTATAATCTATGTTCACAATGTTAATTACGCCTTCTCGCAGCAGTAAGTTCTCGTACGGGTTCTTCCAATCCAATTTCTTATTCTACCCTCATCATCGAGTTCTCCGATAGAATCTGTGGAACATTAATCCAATCTCTCCTTATAAACACAAAAAAAGACAATTAATCTTCCTCCGAGGTTACTGTCAGTGTTGGAAGAGCAATAACTTACACGCATTCAAAGAGCTAAAACAACGGAAAAAAGGTTTGTAAGAAGGGCAAATTTCGTTGGTAGAACTGAAATGGCAGGATGTTGCGGACAGAGACGTATTCCGTATTTTGTATTTGTGTTTATTTCTATTGAAAATCTTCAAGAAGAAATTTTTTTTAGCATATCTGGTGAAATGTTTTTTCATTAGGACTTTCAATCGAAATTCAGAAGCAGGTTTTCTTAAGTTTTAAAGTATTGATTATTTTTGTGGTGTAAGCAAGAATTCATTGCTGTTCAATGATTGCTATTTCCAAGTTGATATTGCAACATATTCATCAAAGTTTCGAACATGTTGAGTTAATAATCTCTGAGTTATTATGAGTTCAAGGAGTTTTTGGTACCTCCGGTTGAAAATGATTGTCTTCACAAGATACAGAATAATTACCTTTATTAGTTTTATTACGAATGAATAGAGAACTTCCATGCTGAAGGAGGTCATTCGAAATGATTCTTTTGCTCTAAAAAGATTTTTGATGTGAAGAAATGTATATGTTCAATGGTCTTCGTTGGAAGCATATAAGACGAGCTGAAACTCAAACTATTGGAATAAGAAGAACTGAAATCATATCTCAGAAATATTTCGGCTCCAAATTTGAAAAGAATCAACTAAATTGTGACAAATCGAAAAGTCACAAGTAGGGATCAAAGTTATATAAGATGACCTGTTTTCGAGAACGGTCCAAAGTGACAAACATTCCTTGATCTAAGTTGTTTCTGTGGTGTTTTCTTCTGATTCCTGACGAGGGTAGTAAAAAACTTATCGAAATGTTGAGCCGTAGAATGAAATATAATGAAAATACCCAATTTTTAGAGAATTCTTCTTCTTCCACAAATGGACTCTGATATCTTGCAATTGTTTTATGAAGTTCTCTGAATATTGAGTGATTGAAAACTTTATGATAAAAGTGTTTGATAATACCATAGCTATCAACTAAAGCATAATACTATATTATGCAACCAGCGTAAAATAATGTCTGTTATTCACGGGGTGAAGCTTAGGCTACAAGCTACAAGCCGCAGGCATGTGAATTATAGCCATTATACGCGAGTAGTATGTACACGATTACTGAATATTTTTTAACATTTTGCAACCATGATAGAATCCTTTTATTACAATTGTGAAAAAAGTTGAGTTAACGTATAAGTTATTTTTTCGAAACCTCATCATTGTGTACTTTGTGATAAAAGTAGATTATATAAAATAAACTTGGGCCTTGATTGAACATGTTTACTTATATTTCTCAGTTAAAGAACTCAAGACTGAAGAAGAGATCAGTTTAAACCATATAATATCGATGGCAAATCAAGGAAACATTTGACCACAGAGATGGATGACTCATTCATCACTAGTGATTAGTGAGTATTATTATGGCTGAGCAAGAAGATGTATATACCGAAAAAAATATTTGAATACACCATATAGAAATTTCGACTTGCTATAGGCACAGAGGAATTTTTTCAAAAAGTATCTTATCATAAGTGAGCAAAGTTACTTGCTAATCGTTTTTCATTTTCAATCAGAATAACTGACTTATTCGACTTGTTCCAAGAAGCATTTGTTACTTGATATGATATTCAACGATTTACTGCAACTTGAAAAGTTAATCGGAGAAATTAAAAAAATTATCTGATGCAACTTGAAAGTGTATTCGTTGCAGATTAAAAATGTATTCTTCGCAACTTAAAAAGTTATTCGGCATAGGTTGAAAATTCATTCTACTCAGCTTAAAAAGTTATTCGGCTCAAGGAGTCAGTTAATTTATTTTAAGCATTATTTTTCATTGTCTATTTTTTCAAATACGAGTATTGTTCAAATCCATATTGTTTAATGATTTCCTCGTAATTCATTTTGAAGAAGCACCAGGAAATATGTACAAACAGAAGTATTTCAACGCTATATAATATACAGGGTGTTCCTGAATTGAACGTACAAACGAAACGGGGAGATTCCTCAGGTGAGTTCAAGAAAAAAAAGTCCCATAAACATGGGGTCGCAAACGTTTCGTTTTCGAGATACAGCGTGTTAAAGTTTCAATCAAAAACATGTGTTGATTATACGAGTTTATCGAATCTTTATGAACAGGAAAATTTCCATAAAAACTGACACTGAATTCATTCACCACAGCTCACAAAGTGGCCTTCCCATCATAATGGATTTTCACGAGGATTTCGAGAGAATCGTTCAAAATTTTTTTCTCGAAATCGTTGGTAGATACGACAAAACTACAAGAGACCGAAAAGTTTAGTATAAAAACAAAGCTTCTTTTTACATTTTTTCAAATTAACAGTTGCACATCAAAAAAAAGTTCTGCAGAAGAACAGGTGGCAGTGTTCCAGAAAAAATATCACCCTGTAGATCTTCTATCGAAATTGCCATGTCACGCGGTGAGAACTCTCAAATGTATTATCTATGCCAAATTTCAGTTGAATATCTTGTGAAGTGTAGATACTATGAGAAAAAAACTTAAAAAAAATCTAAACTTCAACACTCTGTATCTCGAAAACGAAACGTTAGCGACCCCATGTTTATGGGACTTTTTTTTCTTAAACTCACTTAAGGAATCCCCCCTTTTCGTTTGTAAGTTCAATTTAGGAACACCCTGTATAGGTAATAGGTATAACGAAATCCTTCATGAAATGAATGAATGAGTGAATGATAATCTATTTTATATAGAAATATATTTAGCTAAAGTAGTGAGTAGTCAAGTAAGACCAGTTACTTGTATTTTTATTCTCAGTGTAATTATAAAATAGTCGTATATAAGTGATATCCCACCCTCAAAGTAGCTTATTCAATTCACTAAATTTCCCGAAATCCAAAAATCAAAAAGTCCAGCCCTGTTGATCTCGGGTCTACCGACTCTTCATTGCAAAGGTCCCGAAGGATACAGTGATAGAGTGCAGTCTTGGGGTTAACCACTTACCATCACCTCTGGTGGAGTTTATAACCAGTCTTTTAGCCAGCAGGAAAAGAGAAGGCCGCCTTTATATGAACCCGAAAGGCCTTAATTATTCACATAGTGTTTGTTTTCCCATGCCCAGATCATCAACTTTTCGGTTTTGAGATAGGTGAAACTTCAGTCCTATTCGAAGATAATACCTGGGTATGCATAATTGATACAGGGTGTGTGGATGGAGTATGGAAGTTTTTTACACTTGGGAAATCAAGGTGAAACAAATTTGGGTCGCTGCTAGAAGATGTGTTTTTATCTGGCCTATTTTATTAGGAGTATGTTCATTATAAGGTGGACTAGTTTTGAGAAAACTAGGTTGATTTTGCTACAACTTGTAGGGTAGAATCGATAAAAATAATTCAATATCAAGATTTTTTTAAGAGGGGCTAGAGCACTGCGGCCTAATCATCTATGGTGCAACCATACGGTAATGGACTTAAATCTCACAGTTCAGTTTTGAGAACCATGATGAATTTCAGAAACTCGAGTGGTTTCAGCGTGGAGATACCTATCTTCATCCATGATCATTCCATATTGGACATACTGAAAACTTTTCGATCGTCCTAGGCATGAAAAAATCTTCCAGAGTACTTTTTTGTTTGGTCACTTCCTTTTGGAATATTCCAATTTGCTGGCATTTTTCCTTGAGCCACAGAATTGTTCCAGTCCTTTGAGAAGGGCAGTTGACATTTCTTAGATCGTCCAGGCCCGAATTAATCTGCCAGTGTACTTTTTTGTCTGCCTTAATCCTTCTAGTTAGTTCCATTCTTTTGGCGTTCTTTTTTATCTACATCAGAAGAATTTCAGTGCTTTAAGACTTAAACGAGTGCTTTATCGTTTTGCCCAAATGTCTGTAATTTTCGAATTTTGAGCCGAGATTGGTCTCAAACGATAGGGTAAGACTCCCTAATGACAAATTCGTGGTCAAATTCCATTCTACCCGTCTGGCCGTCCGTCCGTCTGTTAGCGCAATAACTTTCGAAGAGATTGTCCTAGAGACTTGAAATTTTCAGGAAGAGTTCGGGTCCCAAATGGCTCGGCTGAATTCGTTAACTAGCCAAATCGTACTGGGTGTTCCATAAATTATGGCCATTCATAATATTTGTTCCTCAATATCTCAGAAGAAACTAAACCAAACAAAATGTAATGTTACGGCCAAATGCAAGATGCTCATAACAATCCTCATAGAAAATTTTGTGGCCATATTATAAACAAAACCAACGAAAATTCAATTGGGATATTGAAATGAATAAAATCATATTTCCATGACAAGATATTCGATTCGAGTGCAATTTACTTTGTGAATGGAGATTGATATACTGAATGTTCATTCAAAATTTCGTGACCAAAGTGTTAACAGAACCATAGAAATCAATAGGAATAATGAAAAGACAAATCTTCACATTTCCATAAGAGGATATTCGATTCGAATGAAATTTTTTTTGAAAATGAAAACTGATAAGTATAATGAATTTTCATGCAAAATTTTGTGGCCATAGTATTAGCAGAACCATAAAAAAACTCAATTGGAATATTGAATGAAGAATCTCTATATTTCCTAACAGAATATCCGATTCAGTTGAACTTCATTTTGTGAATGAATAATGACTGAATGTTCATGCAAAATTTCGCATCATCAGAACCATGGAATTTAATTTCTTTTATTTATATTTTTCACATATTTCATTTTCTGAATAATTTCCATATAATTCCAATTCTGCATGTATATATAAGGTATCAATCTCAAGTCCCATAATCAATTTTGATGTAATAGTTTTATTGCTCCATCAATGAACGAGCGCTCAAAAGCTCCTGCTCAGGGCTTTTCTGGATTTTTTTAGATCGTTCAGGCCCGAAAGAATATGCCAGAGTACCTTTCTCTCTCTCTCCCGTACTTCTGGTGGATTCCATCTTGTGGGTATTTTTTCTTATACCACAGAAGAGCTCCGGTCCTATAAGAGGAGTTGATGACACTTTTTAGGCAAGATCGTCGTCCTTTTCTTTTAGCTGACTATTTTTTGTCAACGCAAAAAGCACTGAAAGATTTAATATGTTCATTCCATCCTTCATGAACACTTGGATGAATACATTGTTTCTGCTAATTTTGTACTAGTTTGGACAAAATATTAAATAATTAGTAATGGGTCGATTACATTGGGATACTTTACAAGCTGCTACTGAACGAATTTAGTAGCTGGTTGTAAATTCGCTCAATGTAATCATGCTCACAAACCAACAATCTGATTGTTTGTACTTGACACGCTAAATTACTGACGTTTTGGCTTGTTGGGATGTGAACAAGTCGTGTGTAATGTAATCACAATTGCTATTGAACAATCTGTGAGTTTTCATCTACTCGGTGGCTTCTGGTTCTTTAAAAACGTATTTGACATTTATCTTAGATCCTTGACAATGATACAAACATAAAACTAACGTAGATCGCTAAATTGTTGGTCACTCAGCGAGTTGAAAGTTTTGTGTGTAATCATCACAAGCTAATTCACTCGATTTAAATTCGCTCAGTAGCAGCTTGTAAAGTATCTCAATGTAATCGACCCATAAGCGTTGTTCTTCCGTAAACGTTTCCTAAGTTTCCTTGATGAAACAATTATTAAAATAGGACAACTTTCACTTTGAACACATAGCATGTTTTGAAACACCTGTCACCAACAGAACAAAGAAAAACCAACAGCAAACCAATCACCCATCACCAACTTCTAAAGCTTCCACACATCTCCACTCAAATCTCACATCCCCCCTCCATCACAAATATGAATAATCAACCTATACAGAACGACCTTCCGGCTCATTGTCTTCCGTTATTTCGAGTGTCGCCCGCGCCAGCCCAGCCATCGCCCGCGTAGGAACCAGAGATAAGCAATTTTCTCGACTCCTGATTGAGGATTTTCCTGTGGGAATAAAAACTCCATCTACAAATGAACGGTCGTGACAAGAGCCATAATTCGTCCTCGGTCCGGGAGGGTGTGAGGAGGGAGAGGGGTTGGAGACGACGGATGGCGCGACGTAGAGCTATGGTCCGGTGGTCTCGGATGCAGACAGAAGAGCGGGATGACCCTCCGGATACTTTCTGCGGTATCTAGAAGGGGGGAGAGGCCGCGAGATGATTATATCCGGGCCGAAAGACCATATGGAAAGTAATCAGGTCGGTGTGCGGGGGATTTCCTTGGAGAGATTTGCTATATTGGCATGATATGGGAGGTTGAAATAATATTGGGGTTTGATAAGGAAGCGATGATCGAAAAGTATGCTTGGTTCGATTAAATGCGAATACTGTGGGCGATGTAGGATATATTTCGATTTATGCGCCATCTGTTGATCCATGAAGAAAGTCCTACCAATCGTTATTTATATAGCTCATACGTATTTTTCGAACAAAACTGTTAAAAATGATATTTTTATAACCGCTGTATTCAGCAGTTTGGGAAAATCAGTATATCCTCAGATACCTACTGTCATTTGATCATAAGATTGTCAGAATTTTGTCTTAATTTATTTGAATTTTTGTTATTTTTATTTTTTTCCATTATGGATCTATAAATCGTTTCTTGAACATATGAGGTTCTGGAAGATCATCATTTGGAGAGCAACAACTGGATTGATAAATCCTCCTATTGGTAGGGCAGCTCTTTTCGAATATTGAAGGATTTTTAAGGAGAAGAATGAATGTGATTGTTCTTCTGGACAGAGAGGTGATGATTTTATTACTCTTTACTTTCTCGTGGTTTTTCTGTTTCAGGTGATAGGTAGGTAGAAAAAACATTTCAATAGAGAACACCCTTTCGATATGAATATATCAGCCTAATATTCGACCAAATTCTAGAATTCAGTCACTATACAGTCATACAGACAGAAGTTTTTTTCCTTGTGCTCTTGTATCATACGCAAAAATATATGGTATCCTATTTACATTTTTCTCTAATTATACTTAAAATCTAATGGTGGTATTTTGCTTTATCTGTAAGCCAATCTGTAACTTTTCTTAAGCTTACAGGAAAATTGCAATTCTGAACCTTTTTAAGGCATCTGTAGCTTACAGAAACCGTTAAATATTTACGAGTACACGACGGGTGATCTGAAGTATTATCGAATAACGATAACGTTAACGTTAACGTCTTGATCAGGAAAATAGAGGCTCCAAAACAATGCCCTGGGGTACTTCATTCCAACATGTCCCAAATAGCAATTCAACGTTGCGTCGACGTATACAGATTTGGAAATTCACATCTGAAACATACGATATACAATGCATCAGACAGATAATTCTTCCGTCTAGTTGCACAGATGAATATTCGAGATAATCACGTACTGTAACTAAATGAATTCCGTTGACTTATCGCAATAACCCAGTCTTGTCTCTTTCTTATTGCAGTGTGGTAAGGAACCTGCAGAACACGTATAGAATTATTAAATTTGTCAGGCTGCCCGTAATACTCGATTCAAATATTTACTGTTGCCTACCATACTACCTAAATGAATTATGCTCCTCCGAAAGATAATGGAGAGACAAGACTAGAATATTGCAATAAGACAACTGAATTCAAAGTGTTACAATACCTGATTGACTCGACTATTCATCTGTACAACTGGACGGAAGAATTCTCATTCTGATGCATTTTATATCGTATGATTCAGATGTGAATTTCCAAACCTGTATAAAGAAGTCGCGCAACCAAACTAAGTGACTTCGCCGACCTCAAAAAATCGTCCTCAGGGGTGCTATTCTTGACATCGTTCGCCACTTTGCGCATACGCACACTTGCGAACGGCTATTTGCGTATACGCACTAGAAACGGTATTCTTGAGCACTGTTCGCAATGATGACCGTTCGCAACTTCAGTTGAACGCGGCAACAATGCAAAACTTGGATGAAATGCAACACAGAATACACGAATAGCATCCTGCGCTGATGAAATAGCCGGAGGTGAATGACAAACGACCGTTTACTGATGTGGATAGTCGTTAAATTTTAAATTTCAAATAGGCTTTTAGAGGTAAGTTTCATTTATATTTGTTTTAAGTGATATTCGAGATTGCAAATTATAATGGAAGGCACCAAGACAGAAGAAGTACAGAGCAAACACAGTTATTGTTAAAATTAATGAAGAAAATTTCTGAAAATTGTCCGGATTCCCCACGAAAAATGTGTAAATTTTGTGGTGAATACTCAAATATACTTATTTAAAAGTTGTGTAGGCAGTGTATTGAAAGAAAGGACATCTCACAAGAGGAGTATGCAAAAAATCATAAATTCTCAATAATTTTCAGACATAGCATGACATACATATGCTGAATTATGCTTAGAAATAGTAAAAGAAATCTCTGAACACGCTCAAAAGTACTTCATGTTTCAATAAAAAAATATCAATTCGAAGAACCTTCTAAAGAACATTGGCACAAATTGACCACACGATTGTATCTTTGCATAAGTTTTTTATGATTTCACAAATGCTAACATATATGTATTGCAAATCGTCCATTAACCATGTCAACCCTTAAATATGTCACTACATAAATCTCCATCTTATTTCTGGCACGAAAAAGGCACTTCATTTCGTATCTGGTTGTCAAAATTATGGATTCAACATTCATAGAACTCGTTAAATATGACTCATGTCGATGGTTGCGCCGTACGTACGGCTACTGCGGACGCTCAAGACCGTCCGTTGCAAAATGCGAACGTTCGCACGGTATTCGAACGGTCGAGAATACCAAAACGTCCCTTCCATTCGTAAAGTCGGGAGTTGCGCACGACCTTGAAATTTACGAACGGTCAAGAATAGCACCCCAGAACCATGATTTGCACCACTTTGGTCAATCATTGTCGGGTTTTTACAACGTCGTGCTGCAACTTCAGTAATCAGATTTACTATTCGAAAATATTTCAAATTTGGGTTAGTGAATGAAATAATTTTGAGTAAGTTACCGACATATATAAAAAATCAGTTCAATTTGATATTTCTCATCGTATTCGAAGGTTGCTAAAATGACTACGCGACAAAGTTTTCAAGTCAACTACTTGTACAATGTAAAATCTCCACAGGTTATAGTTGAGTCCAACAACGTTGTCTCTGAATTGAGATAATGTTGCAAAAAACTGAAGTTGTTTAATAAACGTTATAAGAACGTCGTTCCTAATCCCAAAATAATAATTAGTTCGTATGCAGTTTCTTCAACGTTGTCGTGGCAGCTAGTTTATAACTATAGTCATGATCAATGTCACGACTACGTTGTAAGGTGGTATTCAATGCGACGTTTCAAGAACGACTTATTCCTAAACCAACTAAAACAACGTTAGTTTGAGTGCATAATGTGGTTATCGTCGTTAAAATGCTAACTGGGGTAGGTCATTATGATAGCCTTAATTTTACCAAGGTGATGAAGTATTTTCAATTTCATGGTTTGAATGGATTATGAATGAGAAAACGATCTTAATGAAATTTACCTCCACCATCCAATTTTTCTTCAAAGACCCCCATCATCCCCTAACCCCAAATATCCATTTTCCGCGCTCCATCTACTTTAAACAAGTGAAAAATGCGGCACATCCCTAAAACACGTACCCCTATTCGGAAAAGCGCCCGTTCTAACTGAATTTTCCAACCAGAATTGAAGACACCCAGTGGGCCCATGAAAACCCATCAAAGCGACCTCTGACGGCCGACTTGGACCAGGGAGGAGCGGCGTATATGTCGCGAGACAATAAATATCGAAGTAGGCGACGACGATGTGCGAGAGCGTTGTATCTCATTCTTAGCGACGTAACAATGAATAGATAATGTGTCTCCTTACTCCATGCTCGTATGTAAATTGAATCGGAATGGAAATGAAACATTTCCCAGAAGGATGTGTTAGAGGGTTCTTTTGATAGGTATCAGGAGTGAGAGGGGGTGGAAAAAATGTTAGGAGCTTTAGATGAACTCTGGTTTATCTCTGATTGGATGGTGTATGCTTGTTTTGGATTTTCTCTGGAGAGATGATGGTACATTAAAGGAATGAACTGGCGTGAAAAAGGTGGTGTTATTTCAGTTGCATGTTTGAGATTTTTATCGAAGATGTTTCAATTTGAATTTGACGCCATGTTTGACAATCATAATATCACACATAAATCAATTCCAAGCGGCTAACCGGTCATCATTTCGGTTGACCAATTGGATTCAATTTGAATGGAATTGGTTAACCGAAACAATAACCGGTTAACCGCTTAAAATTGATTTTAGTCGTTCACGAAAGTATGAGCCGTCGGTTGGCCATGACAATTTTGCATATTTCACTGTGTATATTAAAATTTCAGGTTATGTTGTTTATTTTCTTGTCAGATTGATATGCAATGTTGTCAATATAATATATAGTTCTCTGATAACTCGAAAGCTCGTCGGATTAAGCCGGGTACATTCGGCAACGTTGACTTTATTTTACGTTATGACATCAAATACTGCCAACTTTAGATAAATAAACAAATGCCAACTATGCGCTCCAACTTTCGGGAACGGACTATAATAAGTGCACATTCGAAATCCCAAGCTCTTTCACCATTTGCAAAGATATACAGGAGGTTTCGAATAATTTTAAAAAAGTTATTTCTAGTTCAACCAGAAGTATATTATCACCAAAAACATAAACATCAGATGCTTTTTGCGCCATCGTTCTGCACCCTCAAGAGTTCATGAATATTGTTTCTTTTTATTATCTTTTTCACGACAAACTACAAGGAACCATAAAGTTTAGTGTTTCAGCAAAGACTCTTTTTAGATTCCTTCAAAATGACAGTGGCTCACCACAAAAAGTTCTGGAGGAAAACAAGGGAAAGTGTTCCAGAAAAAAATATCACTCTGTGGATTTTCTATCAAAATTGGTATGTCACATGGTGTGAACGATCAATGATTATGTTTGATAGCTTAAGTGAAAAAACTATAAAAGAAAACCTTGAAAAAAATTCAATACACTATATACCGAAAATTAATTGGAGTAGTATAAAAACATATGAGTTTTTTTGGATTATTTTCCCCGATGAACTAGAACAAAATGTAATAAAGAAAAATTGAGAACTTCAATGAATTTTTCCGAAAAAAGTGCTTGTATAATGTTTCAGTATCACCTTTTTAACTTCGGCAATGAAGAAATTATGAGAACTTTCCATTGGACGTCATTTTCCAATTTTCTCAAATAGCTCGAAATCGATTTGACTTAGAAAGTTGCGGTTTTCATCAAATGAATTCTTTCAAAACTCGAGCCCAAAAATGTGCCACTCATTTTGTTCTAGTTCATCGGGTTTCTGAGATCTCCTCACTAGACAACGAATTCAGAACACCCGGTATAATACGCTCCTGGAGTATAGCCGCCAGACTCACCCTGTGCATTATTGGATGGAATCAATCAAATTATACAGAGTTGAGATAAAGTTTGGAATCGAGTTAACATGAGTGAATAAAAAGAAGTATATTACGAATAAATTTATATGAAACTAAATTGAATCTAAAAAATTAAAAAAATTATTTTATGGTCCTGATATTTAATGTGTTTTGGTATTAGGAAAAAACAAAATATTATTAACATCTAACCTGAGTCAAAGCCTGAGAAAAGGTTCTAGGAAAAAGTGTTTCATTAGAATTAACAAAAATAAACCGACAAAATTGACTGAAAAGACTCACCACTACTGTATAAAATCGATACAACACAATGAAAAAAAATTCTCCATTGACACAATGAAAAATATCTCCATAATACCCACCCAAACTATAGACTGTATCGTTTTCCGGCAAGCTCTTGACTCCGTGGAAATCCCTGGAAGAAAAACTGCCGAGTAATAGGCCGCGACCATAAAGAATCATGAGAAATTCGTGAGAAACGGCCATAGATTATGAACGCAGCAACGACGATTTATAAAAATATACGGGAAAGGAGAAACGAAACCCTGCCCTCCCTTAGAACAAAACGAGAAGGCAGCTTTATGATTCCTACGCCGGGATTTATGAGCGAGCTCTCCCGAAAATCCTTAGGGATCATCTGCCTCCGCCTGTGCTGCGGAAGCAACAATGCCGGCCAACATCAAGGGGATAAATAATTATCGAAATAGTGCCGAGGAAATTGGGAGTGCTGAAGGTGGGGGAAATGTTTTTGTGTGATTCCGGGATGAAAATTTATGGTATCATATGGCGTAGTTTCACTTTTATCGAAATCTAATGAAAATCAGTTGGAAGCCAATTGATCTACTTGGTAAGTTAATTGAACAGGTAATTCGAATGAATAGGTCGATTGAATCGGTCAAGTTTCCATTGGTTTCGTGCACGTTTGACAGCTGACGCACACTGGAGGTAAAACAACCCCACTTTTCTATGTAAATATTGAAAAACCACGAGACGAGAGATTTTGATGTTTTTTGAGTGTTTCAGTTGATTCGGTATGACTGAAAAAAAGTGAAAATGAATCTGTAAAATTATTTATTGAGTTCAGATCATATTCAGCGAGGACGATATATAGAAAAATATTAATTTTTGGGCATTTACCCTTGTCAACTACCGCAGGAAGATATTTATCCATATAACTGGGCTCATTTCGAAGATAAAAGTATACTTAGGTATATGATCAGTTATTTAGTGGTAACAAAGGTAACAAAGATTTAAAATATTCATTCTTCGATATATAGAAAGAAAATAATGATCATATTAGTTTATTGAAAGGAAAGCCTTTGAATTTCATGATGATTCATAAAAAAAATGAAAGCCTTCATGAAAATAAACAACTAAATTTCAATTATTCACAAGGTAAAAATCGATTTTTAATTAAGACAAAACAAAAAATTTGAAATTAATTATTTGTCGAAAGTAAAGCATTCATCATTCAATACAAACCAACAAATTTGAGTCCCTAATATGAACAAAAACATAATTATCTGATAAAAAATGATACTTAATTTCACAATACAGAGTTAGAAGTAGGTATGTTTATGCTATTTTCTATAAAATAGTGAATAGCGAATAAAGTAGTTACCTTCTACTTTTCTCATATAAAATACAAAAGATATACTGCAAACTGAAAGAACATCCAGATAAGTTTCTGTCCAGTGATATGATTTCAGGGCATATATTTATAAAAACTTATCACAACAATTTTTTCAATTGATGAGTAATCTTCATCCCTTTTCTTTAACGAGTGAATTGGAAATACATCCAATAATGTTCTATATTTCCTCCTTTAAGTCCAAATATGATATGAATCCTGAAATTGGCTAATCTCTTTGTCATCTGAAGTTGCAATCATGCCCTTCTAGTTTGGCAGTAGCAGGTTGAACGAAAAACAGAATCAATCAAACGTGTTCACAGAAAGTAGATGTAATAATTCCATTTCACAAGATATTCTTTTATTCACGAAAGTTACAAAATAAATTTCTCAATAAATCTCCCAAGCACAAACGACCCAAAACTCAATTACGTCTCTTATTTCAAACACAATAACTACAAGTCTAATCGCAATAATATATCAGAAACACCCACCCCATTTTTCGTCATCAACATGCTCATACAGAGATAGAAAGACAAGACTACGCATTACGTAACCCTCTGAAGTTGCAATCAGGCCCTTCTAGTTTGTTAGTAGCAGGTTTAACGAAAAACAGAATCATACAAACGTGTTGTAATAATTCCATTTCAAAAGATGTTCTTTCATCTTCAGAACTTACAACATCAATTTTTCCATAAATCTTCCATACAAAAACTGTCCAAAACTCAATTTCTTCTGTTATTCAAACACAATAACTTCAATTCTCATCGCAAAAATATATCAGAAACACCCACCCCATTTTTCGTCATCAACATGCTCATGCAGAGATAGAAAGACAAGACATAGCCGGGTTTCACAAAACTCCAATGAGCTTGATTATTGAAATGTCATCATTTCTGTGCAATTTTCAGTTCATTTTTGACATAAACCATCGACTTGATTCAAAATCAACGATTTGATTGCCAATCAAGCTTTTGTGAAACCCACGTTATGCATTACGTAACCCTCTGAATTTGCAATCAGGCTCTACTAGTTTGGCAGTAGCAGGTTGAAGGAAAAACAGAATTATACAAACGTGTTCAGAGAAACTAGTTGTAATAATTCCATTTCACAGGATGTATTTTTATCGACACAAAATACAACATCAATTTTTCAATAAATCTCGCAAACACAAACGACCCAAAACTCAATTTCGTCTCTTTATTTCAAACACAATAAAGGCCCCCTCAGACCAATGCGGCAAAACCGCACTACTTGCGGAAATTCGTACCGTCTCCGATCCGCAACTTATTGTTCCTACGTCGTTAGGTGGACGAGTTCAGACCGGCACGATTTTAATCGCGTACATTGCGATTTGTCTGCGTTTTTCTCCGTGCGGAAACTCAGTTCGCATTCAGCTGCGTTTTTGACTGTATCTGCATTGAATTCGCAACGAAGTGGGCAACGAGATGGAAAAACTTATGGAATTAGTTCGGAAGCACCGTATATTGTATGATCTTTCTCATGAAGATTACAAAAATATTTACAAGAAAGATAAGGTTTGGAATGAAATATGAGAAGGAATTGGGGAAGATGGTAAGTATAATAATTCATGACTCTTTGATTCTTCGTTTTATTTATCTGATACATATTTCCAAATGAACGAAAATGTATAAGAAAGAATACTTAATTATTTTCCGAATTGAAATATGAAACAAATTGATCTCGAACAGAAAATGCCAATCTTGCTGCTCTTCTTGGGTCATTTGCGAAATTATGAAAAGCACTTGTTTCAGGTCCTACTGGATCTAAAAGTTCGATCATTCCCTCATCACTTTTTTTTGTTATCAAGAAATTATGTAGAATACATGTTGTTTTCACAACCAGGATGGTTGTATCAACTTTTGTTTCCATTGGTCTAAAGAAAAAAAAAAGAAATCTTCTTCTACTGCAAGCAACATTAGTGCTTCTTCTTCATCTGATGATGTGTACATATTTTTTTCACTATTTTCACAAGTATATATATATATTCTTTTGAAATCAAGAGCTAACATAATACAATACATAAAACAAAAATAAAAATCCCTAACTGAGGTTGGTGCAAAACGGGGTACCATACTATTTTTTCGTATGATACCAGAGCTCAGGGAAAAACCCCAGTAGAAAAAACCCTGTCTCGCCGTTTCAACAAAAATAACACTTAAAAACTATTAGAATATTGAAGGTTTTCTTCTTTATCTAGTCCAAATGAACGATAACCCTCTCCAGGATGCCTTCGGAATTCTGAATCTAACTATGGTAGAGATTGTCAAATGATGCGATTTTAATCGGATCGGTTTGAGGGGTACTGCGGATCCCGCAACGGATATTCGCAACAAATTCCGGACACGGATGCGGTGCGATTTTGCCGCGTTGGTCTGTGGGAGCCTTAACTGCAAGTCTAATCGCAATAATATATCAGAAACACCCACCCCATTTTTCGTCATCAACATGCTCATACAGAGATAGAAAGACAAGACTATGCATTACGTAACCCTCTGAAGTTGCAATCAGGCCCTTCTTGTTTGACAGTAGCAAGTTGAACGATGGTTGTCTAGGTCAGGAAGGACAGCATGAGTCAGTATGTTGGGGCTGACTCAACTCCTTTGGGAACACATGGTGGATAACGATGAAATTCAACGTCGTTGTAGTAGCAGGAAGATGGGTTTTGTTGGTAGCATTGATAAAGTTGCAGTGTTTGATGTTGGATTATTTATTTGTTTAACATTGATGAAATGAGGCAAGAAGATAAGATAGATCTTCAATTCGAAACATATTATGCAAAAATAAGAAGAGAAATGAAATAGGGTCAGTAAAAATAGAGTTAATACCTGCCAAAAAATTTCTCCATACTATATGGTTCCATGGTCATCAACAGCTCAAAAATATATTTTTTGAAAGGTTTAAAAGTATCTTTTTTTGTATATTCCTTAACAGTTTGTTGAAAATTCTCTTTATCTATAATAGTCTGTTGGCCATGGGGTAGAAGAAAGATCATGTTTTGGTAGATTGAATGCCAACGTTCCTGTGCAATAGTTCTTCTTGAGATTGAAATTTTTGAAAAACCGATCTTCATTTTTATGGAAGGATATCGAACATTTTTGGATCAACAGTGTGAGTATACAGTGTTAGTACCTATGACTTTCTTCTTGAAGTGTACGAATAAGGATGAAACATTTCCTGAACCATAGAAAGTAATACCAAATCCCACCTTAATTTCATCAATGTTGTTTGGCCATTACTCTGTATGCATACATGGATGGATGTCTCTATTTTTTCATTTGGATGTTTTATATTTTATGTTTTTTTCAATACAGTTCCTTATCGATGTGAAGTGTAAGAATGTAGTATTCAGTAAAGTTTTACACTTGCTGCAATTCAGAGTCATATGCTCGGGAAGTTCGGGAACCAATTAATTTTGTTGTTGTTTTCAGCTATCTTTTCTTTGGTATATTGTAGTATTCTTTGCCAATATCTTGAGATATAATATTTTGAATTTTTGACGGTGTCATTCCCGATACTTCAAGAATATTCCCTGTTCCATCGAGGAGCCTGTAGATTCCTCCACTTCATCACCAGAATGAATAATCAGGCGTCAAATCAAATCAGTGGCTTTTATCTCTTGTCGTTGATTCAATTCAGCACAGGCTCCCGGAAAATCGCTTTATTTACAATTCGTTAGATGATTCTTCATTTTCCGCAGCTCGATTCTGTGTGTTGGACGTGAAAATTGCTTAATTTACCGATCTGGGACTTGATAATGCCTTGTCTGATCCATTATAATTACCTATCTTATTCCCCTACGGAACTCTGATAGCGAATTTCGGCTCAGAAGTGTTGAAATATAAAAATCCCGGACGTAATCCTATCGGGTATTGAAGGAGAGGTTTTAAAATGTTAGAATTGACGGACTGCGGGGTATTTGGTTTGTTTTAATGAATGGTTTAACGCTTGGGTGGGTGAATAATTGCTTTAGATTACGCTGATACTGGTTATAAATTGAAATTTAAGTCATTTGGATATTTATCTAATGAGAGACATTGTACACGACATGATATCCTATAGCTGAATATCTCATAAGAACGCGTTAATCATAAAGTTCACGTCAATTTGGACATGAGAAAAATTTCTGCAAAATGGATCCTCAAATGTTTGAATATTGACCGAGAGCATGCAAGGGTAGAAGTATCGTAATAAATGAAAATTATCGCGTTAATAGGAACGCAGGTATAATATAAACAATGAAAGCAGAGAATAATATTAATTGATTAAAATCAACCAATATTAAATCCACTTTTGTGCGTTGACGGGATTAGTTCCGAAGTGTGGGTTTAATATTGGTTGATTTTAATCAATTAATATTATTCTCTGCTTTCATTGTTTAGAAGTATCGTGTTCGATCTCTGCTCGATTTGAAAACGATCTGGACTTCCAAATTGTTACTATGGATGAGACTTAGGTTTATTTATTCGATCCAGAAACAAAGCAACAATCGATGGGAGAGCGACAGTCTGGTTCTCCAAGTAAGAAGAAATTTCGTATCCTTAAATCTACTGAAAAAGCTCTTGCTTCAGTATTTTGGGATTGCAATGGAGTAATCATGATTGATTTTTAGATAAAGGTAGAACAATAACTGGAGATTTCTACTCGATATTAATGACCACTCTACAGTAAAATAATTGAAGAAAAGACGCGAAAAGCTATCCAAAGATAGCTTCAGCACACAAACTTCAAGTTGCCATGCAAAAAATTCGTGATTTAGGGTTAGAATTATAAGAACACCCCTCTTATTCACCAGATTTGGCTACATGGAAGTCGAGTTTGCAGAGCAGAAAGAATTTTTTTTAAAGGTCCAGGGTCTAGCGACGTTGCAGGTACGTTGTTATAAATGTTTTCAATTAAGAGCAGAATATTTTGAGTAATGACATATTTCGAGATTGAAATTTTGTTTGGTTCTATAGTAGTCTAAGAATTTTCCAATATATCCAATATATCTGATAATGTTTAAAGGAAATAGTGGAATCGCTAATATATGAAAACCTGTGAGATTTGGCTGGTGACGAACTGAGCACCAAGTGACCTGAAATACTGCCCATCTTAAGATTCCAGAAAACTTCATGTTATCGCCGTAACATTTCGAATGCCACTCACATCGTTTGCACATCAAATGATTTTAGTTTTCAGGTTAGGTTGAATCAGTAACAATATTTTGAAACTAGATGAATAAAATTCAAATTCTGTTGTCAGAAATTCTTGCAAAAAGCACCCCAACGGCAGGAAAGTTAAGTTCTCCGAATCTCAAATTTTGTTGCCATAATATTTGAAACTAAAGCGAAACTCTGAATCCACCATTACCTGCAAACAATGAGGTTTAACTCGTAACATCGATCGCCATGAATTCCATTACCTTCGAACATTTCATATACAGGTTTGGAAATTCACATCTGAAACATACGATATACAATGCATCAGACAGAGAATTCTTCCGTCCAGTTGCTCAGATGAATAGTCGAGACAATCACTTGCTGTAACACACTGAGTTCAGTTGTCTTACTTCTTTATTCTAGTCTTGTCTCTCTCTTATCGTTAAGAGGAGCGTAATTCTTTAGTATGGTAGGCAACAGTAAATACTTGAATCGAGTATTACGGGCAGCCTGACAAATTAAAAATTCTATACGTGTAGTTCGGGTTCCCTACCATACTGCGATAAGAGAGAGACGAGACTAGATTATCGCAGTAAGACAGTTGAATTCATTCAGTTATCGCACTTCATTATCTCGCCTATTCATCTGTGCAACTGTAGGGAAGAATTCTCTGTCTGATGCCTTGTATATCGTATGTTCTCGATGTGAATTTCCAAATCGGTATATCGTTGTACAGGGTGTTTCTGGATCGATGCGAAAGATTTATGGGGATGATTCCTCAAAATATTTTATGAAAGAAAGTTCTCATTAATGTAGTTCCGGAAATGCATTGTTTCCAAGATACAGGGTGTTTAAGTTTTAGTTATAAACGGACTGAAAAAGTGGTTCACCCCTGAAATTTTTTGAACTTACAATTATTTTTGAATTATTCGTTCAATTTAGAAAAATCTCTCAAGCGAGCTTTATTTTCTTGAATAAAAACGGCATTCTACACGCAAAAGCAGAAGAGCTTTTTTCATCACAAATTGAACGAAAAATTAAAAAATAATTGTTAGTTAAAAATATCTCAGTTGCGTGACACCTTTTCAGTCAGTTTTCAAGTAAAACTGCAGAACCCTATATCTTGGAAACAATGCATTTCCGGAACTACATTTATGGTAACTCTCTTCCATAAAATATTTTGAAGAATCATTCCCTTAAATCTCTCGCATCAATTCAAAAACACCCTGAATATCTATTCCCTCATATTACTGCTAAAAGCAACTAGAACCTGCTTTGTCAATGTATCAATACACTCTTTCACATAACAAAAAAATTTCGGCCTATAAATAAAACATGAGATAGAACTATCGAATTGACGTCGAAGAAAGGATCCATCAGCATCCTATCCCAAACACTCGTCTACCATTAGACTCCTTTAGTGGTACATATCGCCTCCTAAAAGAATCTCTTTCTATCTGGCTGAATATCGAATTCGCCCAGCTCACATATGCATGCATGCTCTTGCTCAGTTTCTGATACCGGCATGTAAATTTCAGAGTCACACTACTGAAAACTAAGTTCCAACACCTCTGACGACGTGGTCCTCTGGGGTTTTTATAAATTGATTCAATTCTGAGCCCATGGGATATGCGGCTTGTTTCTGACAATATAGCTGGAGTATTGACTCGGTCGCGGAGTTTTCAGGGGCGGCTTAGTTGGCTGAATGCCCAGGGTGGTCTCGACCTTATGAATTCATCAGTTGATCATTATTATTATGGCATTTTGCTTGTATCAAGTTGATATAATGTACACAGCACCAAAGCATACAGAGAACAGACTATAACCTCAAAGAAAATACCATAAAATGGTATACAGATGGTTTCAAAACTTCTACAGGAGCTGACGCTGAGATATACGGGCCAAGTACCAAGTGCACTGTCGCTAGGCTCCTGTGTGATCGTCTTTCAAGCGGAAATCTTAGCTATTGAAAGATGTCTAGTTATAAATCTAATAAAACTACCAGAAGTGCGATATAGCAATACACTCAGATAGTCAAGCTGCTATTAAATCACTGAGCTCCTACGTTATCGACTCAAAGATTATTTGGGAGTGCCTGAACAAACTCAATGAGGTAGGCAAGAAAAATAAAGTCTTTTTAATCGGGGTTCCCCCATTCGACCATACATTTTCCACAGAGGGCGCACAAATGTCACTCATTGGCCCAGAACCCTTCTGTGGTATAGGTAAATGTACCTATAAGAAGAAGTTTCTGGAGAAGGAGAAAACCGAAAATAAAAAACTCTGGCAGAATCTTCCAGGGATGGATCATTCCACTTCGTTCCTTCGGATTTTTGAAACAGCAAGATCCAAAAGATATATGGATCTTGGTAAGAAACAATCACACCTCCTCACTGGCTTTCTTAAAGGACACTTTCACCTCATGAAGCACCTGTTGAGGATGGGATTATCGGACACGGACACCCCCATTTACCTAGTCACGGAATGCTTTGGCATGCGGGTCTAAGGAGAGAACGCCTTGGGCGAGAAACTTGTAAGAGTGAGGAACTAGCTTCATTGAAGCCTTCACATTATTGGATTTCATCAGATCTCTGGAACTGGAAGGCGAGCTCTGTAGGGGGGCACGATAGAATAGAATAGAATAGTTTAGTTCATCCTGAAAGTTATTTCCCAATGCATAGGACATGTCAGAAAAAAACTTAAACTAAGAATGTCATTTAGATATTCCTCTATATTATGATAGCATTTCTGCAGCAATAGATTTTTCACTGCTTTACGAAAGTTCAATCTATTCAAAGATTTTCTGTCATTCAGCCATTTATTGTACAGTTTTATACATTGGTACATGGGTGACTTCTCAAATTAGCTTGTCTTATGATTAGGAACCGATAAAATATGCAGATTTCTTGTACCATAAAGATGGAAACAGGACAATCTGGCAAAACTCTATACATTTTCCTTGTCATAAAGAAGGATTTTGTGAATATAAATACAACGGTCTACAGGACGATCTGTTATTTAATAGAAATATCATTCGCAAAATGCATTTTTTAGCCCCAAAATTCTGTGCAGATCGAAAGAATCTTCCCAGATCTCAATATTGTATGTCAAATGACTAGGTACCATACTATAGTAGAGTAGTAGACTGATCCATAATAGAGCATCGAGTGGAAGAGAACTCCTAAGTCTATTGATAGCATAGTAGGAAGACTCCTTGGGTTTCTCCAGCATCCATTTCCTCTGCTTGAACTGTGAAATACACTTGCTGTATTGTTTTATGTAAAAAAAGTTTTCTGAAGCCATATATTAAAAAAATGAATACATGACAACTGCCCATCCAGTCCGGTCCTGACCACATCCCTAAAAGTTCGTCACATCTCCATTTTTTCATTTTTCGTCGACGGGAATGTTTTGTACTAAAAGCTTTTCATGGATGTAAAATTTCCCGTTTAATATTCATGAAGCGACGAAAAATCAACTGTCACAAATGACGCGTCGGATATGGCCGTCACGACTACCCGATTTAGCGTATTGATTCGTGTCGACAAACTGGCCATTGTACGGGAAATCCGGACAAATATTTCCCGATCCGCATTTTCCGGGGGTTCGTTAGCGTGATTGCTTTATGGAAAACACTTGACGGGTCGGAAAATATACCGGCTCTTTTTATGGAAATCGTTTTTCACGTCGAAAGGAGGATTCGATTATGTTTTTATTGCGGTTTATTTATGGCGTTTGGCGATTGTGATTGATTGGTGGGTGATAGATCTGTTGGTTTGTATGGGAGTTTATCTTTTTCGTAAATGAATATTTTATTCAGAGGGTGTCCAAAATGACTGTTTTCTGGCGTGATGCGTACAATATTCATCCGGCAACAGGGTAGAATTACACTATCGCTGCTACTTTCCATATTTTATTGTGAATTGCGATCAGAAAACAATTTTTTGACAACTACACTGACCGGCAAAATAATTGATTCACTCAAAAACTCGATGAAGTTTAATAATTCATGAATATGTTATTTCAAGCCCCATGCAAATGATTTTTTTTCAATTGTAGGTATATTTATCTTCAATCAATCACCAGTTTTGAATTTTGAGAAAACTCGGCGTATGTTTTTATACAGGGTGAAACAAAATCTGTTAACTTCACAACCACCCCTGGTATGTTTCAGTTATTCCACCGTGTGATTTCTTATTCTGTCATCAAGACACATCTTCTCTTGACAATTTAATTATTCATTTTTAACAATAGCTCAATTTTTGTTGAAGATAAGAGGTTTTCAGTAAAACATTGAATTTCGCTAAGGCTACAACAGTACTTCAAATTCAACCTAAAATTCTGATCTAAAGAAAACACACCGAAAACTAAGTCAAAAACATAACGTGTTTTCCGCCCAGACGCAGATAACAGGCCAATTCGTCTCGGCATGTCCTCATTAAGGTTTAAAATCGATTACATCATCATCATCACAGAGCTGCGGCAAATTTTCAGGAGTTGGTACGCGAGGTCGAATTTTCCTCCCAAAAGCGTCCAAACATGCTCAATTGAGTTCAAATCTGGGCTTAAAGCAGGCCCGTTGAATTCTTGAATATCAACCTCTGCAAAAAACTCCCTGGCAATTCTAGCCACATGCAGTCAATGTGGTCTGGCATTATAAAACGTTAGCACGAAATTTTCTCCAATTAACGGTGCGTACCGAACAACTATCTCGCTAATTTTCTCTTGTTTCATGTTTTCATTCAGTTTTCGGTTATTTTCATAACGTTCGGATGTAGGGTTGAAACTGTGAAGGTACTTTCTTAGTCATTGCGAAATTGTGGAATTTAATGTTGCTCTGAAAATCCTATATCTTTAACAGAAATTGAGCTATTGTTATGAATAAAGAATTCAATTGTCAAAAGAAGATGTGTCTTGATGATGAAATAAGAAATCACACGGTGGAACAATTGGAACACACCAGGTGTGGTTTTAAGGTTAGCTTTAAAAAACAGATTTTGTTTCACCTTGAATAAAATGACGTACGCCAAATTCTCTTGAAATTCTAAACTGGTGATTGATTAAGGGTGAACATACCTACATAAAAAAAATTCATTAGAATCGAACTTTAAATAACATATTGATGAAATAACAAACTTCAACAATTTTTTGAGTGGATCGATTATTTTTCCGGTGTAGTTTTGTATGAACTGTCACTTGTCAGTCGTTAATTCCTAGCTATGTCACATATTGAATGTAGTTCATATATTGCTCTTATGCGCACCTCTTGTAAGGTGGGGATGACCACCTTGATTGGAAGAACAATAAAGTTCAGTTAGGTACCAGACGTTGTTTTAATCAGTTATCAAAGATATAACATGGCGCAGTCGGTAGTTTAATAAAAAAAAAAAAATATATCCATAGAGAAAAGTGTTCGTAAAAATAAGAATACATCTCGTCATATAATATTCATAAAACTCTTGTGTATATAAAAATAATACCGGAGTTGAAAAATAATGGAAAAGTGAAGCCACCTGGCACGATGGAAGTTAACGGCGATCCAACAGAAGAATGGCGTTTCTTCAAACAAAAATTCGAATTATTCCTGCAAGCATCGAAACTAGTTGAAGAATCCGAAGAAGTAAAATGTGCACTCCTGCCTAATCACATTGGAGATAAGGACTGAAAATATTCAACACATTCCAATTCGACACACCAAAAAATCATCATCATACCTAGATGTACTGAAAAAGTTCGATGAGTACTTCAAGCCGTCGAAAATGTTACGTATGAAAGACATATTTTCCTCACAAGAGACATGAAACACAACGAATCAGTAGATGAATACGTAACTTCCTTGAGACAACTTAGTGAGTATTGCGAATTTTCAACTCTCACAGATAGTCTCATAAAGACAGATTAATTTTGGAATCAAGGACGCAGCAGTCAAAGAAAGACTATTACGTACTAAAAACTTGGATTTGTTGAAAGCAATGGAAATTTGCAAAGCAGCAGAAAACGTCAAAAAATCATTTACAAGCCATTTGTTCCAATTTTCCATCCTTGAAAATCGAAGAAAATGAATACATAAATTCATTACAAAAAAACGCCTACAAAAAATCCTTATCACATCGAACAGACAATCTAGACAACACGATCATCACAATTCCAAAGCGCACTCTCCAAAGTACCAAACTGCGCAAACCTCTTCATCAAAGTCAACATGGCCGAATCATCAACGTAAACAAACTGTTTGTGGAAAAATGTGGAAATTATCATCGACCAGGACAATGCAAAGCCTATGGAGAAAATGCAGAGTATGCAACAAAATGAATCACTTTTCACATTTATGCAGAAACAAGAAATATCGAAACATCCACAACATAGAAGAAAATTCAGATTCCGATGAAGACAATTTATTCTTAGGTTGTGTAAGTAATAATAAAAATGCTAAAGAATGGGTTATGAATTTATTGGTTAACAACTATAATTTACAATTTTAAAGTTGATACTGGTGCACAAGCAAATATCATTTCTTATAGTACATATAAAGAATATTTCAATAACATTAGACTTAAAAAAGATAGAGGTAAATTACGTACTTTACTGGTGAACCTTTAAATGTGATTGGTGGTGCATATTTGAATTGTTTTTCAAAGAAAAATTTATAATATATATTTTCATTTTGTGAAAAATAATGGACCTAACATAATTGGTTTCCAAACAATTAATGATTTGAATGTTGCTAAAATGTTAAGTTATGTAGAAACAAATATTTTGGATGAATATAAAGAAGTTTTCGAGGGAATTGGTTGCCTTCCAGGACAGTACTCAATAAAAATCAATAAAAATATTCCACCTATAGTACATGCAAGTAGAAAAGTTCCATTCAGTATTAGAGATAAATTAAAAGTAAAATTAGATAAACTAGTCAAACAAAAAATTATAGTAAGGGAAACAATGCCAACAGAATGGGTTAACTCTTTAGTTATTGTCAGTAAATCAAACGGTGATTTTCGTTTGTGCATCGATCCAACAGATTTGAATAAAGCTTTTTACAGAGAACATTTCCAGATTCCAACATTTGAAGAAACTATAAAAGATTTAAGTAATGCTAAAGTATTTCATTTTAGATGTTGCTAACGGATTTTGGAATGTTCAATTGGATATGCAAAGCTCAAAACTTTGTACCTTCAACACACCCTTCGGACGATATCGTTTTCTTCGCCTTCCCTATGGTTTGAAGAGTGCGAGTGAAGTTTTTCAGCGGAAAATGCTAGAGTGTTTTGAAGGTATCGAAGGTACAGCTATTTATATAGATGATATTTTAATTGGGGTTCGAATAAAAAAGAACATGATGAAAGATTGAGACTTGTCTTGGAACGTGCAAAATTGAATCAAGTTAAATTTAATAGAAGTAAATGTAAAATTAATGTTAGCAAAATCAAATACTTAGGTCATATAATAAGTGAAAATGGTTATACACCTGATGAGAGCAAAATTGAAATAATTAAAAATTATCCTGTGCCAAATAATAAGAATGAAGTTCAAAGGTTTTTAGGATTTTAATTATGTTCACAATTCATTCCAAACTTATCTGATTTAACACAACCACTAAGAGAACTTTTAAGAAAGAAAATTATTTTCAGTGGGAGATTGAACAACAAAATGCTTTTGAAAAAATTGAAGAGAATTCTCATATCACCTCCTGTTTTTACAATATTACAACCCTAATTTGCAATTACTATAACTGTTGATGCCAGTCAATATGCACTAGGTGCAGCATTGCTCCAAAATTGTAAACAAACCATAGCTTACTCATCTAAATCTCTACTTTGACACAACAAGCACAAACTGCTCTATAGAAAAAGAACTTCTTGCTATTGTGTATGGCTGTAAAATGTATCATCATTATATATTTGGTAAAAAATAACAGTAGAAACAGATCATAAGCCTCTTTTGGGATTTATTCAAAGTCACTAGTTAAATGTCCAATGAGACTTCAAAGAATGTTGTTAGATCTACAAATGTATGACATAAATTTGATTTATAAACCAGGTAAACAGATGTTATAGCTGATGCTCTGAGCAGAATAAATGTACCTAATTCTAATAATGAACAAATTTTACCAGAAAATGAATATGAAGCTCAAGTGAAATCTTTTAACTGAAAATTTTCCAGTTAGTCAAAATAAACTTGAACAATTCAGAATGGAAACTAAAAAAGATCCACAGTTACAAAATTTGATGGATTATTTAAATTTGGTTGGCCTCATACAAGATCTAAATGTATAGAAAACACAAAAATTTTTTGGAATGATAGAAATGAAATAGTTGTAATTAATGAAGTTTTGTATAGAGGTAATAGTATAATTGTACCAAAATCACTCAGAAAAGAAATGTTGAAAATTTTACATTTGTGCCATTAGGAATCACAAAAACCAATTGAGAGCATTTAATGTGATATATGGCCAGCATGTCAAATGATATAGAGATTTAATTTTGAGTTGTTCAACATGTATCAGATATTCTAGAAATAATTTCAAACAGTCTTTAAAGCCTCATCCTATACCTGAAAAAGCTGGATAAAGTTGGTATTGATCTATATGAACTGAATAATGTTACTTACCTTATTGTAATTGACTATTTCTCGAAATATGTAGAACTGAGAAAGCTTCTTTCAACCACTAGCAGTAATATTATAAATCATTTAAAAAATCTTTTCCATACATGGGATACCTCAGATTTTTTTTCTGACGGAGGTCCTCAATTTACGAGTAATGAATTCAAAGAATTTTCTAATCAATGGAATTTCAATCATCAGAAGTCTAGTCCATTGTACCCACAATCGAATGGCATGGTAGAAAGAAGCATCCAGACAATCAAAAATTTAGTAAGAAAATGTAATTTTGACAAGACTGATATAAATGCAGCACTGCTAGAATATCGAAGTACACCAATTTCTCATAAAATTTTATCACCATCAGAATTACTGTTTCGAAGAAAAATAAGAAGTTTTTTACCCAATTTTGAGAATGTTCATAAGAAGATAAACCTAAAGAAACAAAAGGATTTCATGAAAGAAAAACAGAATTTATCTAAAATTTATTATGATAGAAAACAAAAATTTTGAAACCATTATACAAAAATCAAAAATTTATATAAAGAAAAATAATGTATGGATACCTGGTACAGTTATTGATAAATATAACACTGATTCTTATATTGTACAAGAAGAAAATCTGATAAGTGTAAACGAAGAAATAGAATTTATTTAAAACCAATGTTATAATAATATAACATTTAATTATGATACTGATAGTGATGAAAATATTCAATGTAAAAATGAACAAGTCGCCAGTACTTCTGGAACAATTGAAAATTGTAAATTTGAAATGGAAGATATTCAGATAATGAAACAAAAAGTATAGATTTGGATAATACAAAGTCCTCATTTTCTAGATATGGTAGAAGAATAAAAACCAGACAAATTAATGTACAATTGATTTGAAAAGTTTTAATGATTAAGAACCTGTAAATACAATTTGTAAATAATAATTTAAATTAGAATTTACTTACCTGTATATGAATTCTGAATTTGTAAAAAAAAGGGAGATGTCACATTTGAATGTAGTTCATATATTGCTCTTATGCGCACCTCTTGTAAGGTGGGGATGACCACCTTGATTGGAAGAAACATAAAGTTCAGTTAGGTACCAGACGTTGTTTTAATCAGTTATCAAAGATATAACAATGG